>JAULBS010139407.1:0-12820 GCA_032355785.1 Symmetromphalus regularis | reverse complement strand
CATGAGAGGGGCTAAATACCATTTAGCTAAATGCTATATAATATATATGATTTAGTTAAATACGATATAATATATATAATTTAGTTAAATACGATATAATATATATGATTTAGCTAAATTTCATTTAATATATGTTGAAGATATTTAATATATTTTACAAACATTTAATAAATATTGCAGAGATTTAATAAAAAAACAACAACATTATTTAATAAATATTGTAGATATTTAATAAATACCATTTAGCTAAATAATACATATGATTTAGTTAAATACGATATAATATATATGATTTACTTAAATGACATTTATTACTGGTTGAAAATATTAAATACATGTTGGAAATATTTATATATATTGGAGATTTAATAAATCATTTATTTAATAAATAGTTGGTACATATTTTTAAAATTTATTATATAAACACATATAAATTAAATGTGAAGAAAAAGGGTTAAAATAGCTTAAATATTTTTTTTACACTTGGCACCCCATAGACTGCTCAGATAGGCTAGAGGTCATGGCCAGCCGCCAGGGCTTTCATGAATCATCTGTTGAGCACCTGTCCGATGGAAAACTGGAGCATGATTAAAATAATGTAAAAAACATGATAAAGTGTTCAGCTTTCTATCACGTACTAGTATTAGATTATTCATTTTTTTAATAACACGAATGATACCTGGTCAAAAAAAAATTCAGAAAAATGGAAATTAAAACGAACTTCAAACCATCTTTTTTCTAGCAGTCGACAAACTATCGAGTAATCTCCCTTACAGGATGCTACTAAAAAACAAGTATTAAATTTAGAGATAGAACGAGATTCAAACATACCATACATACACACACATACACACACACACACATACACGCATATATACATACATAATTATGTTATGGTCACTGACTAAAATGATGACTGATCTGAATAGCCAAATTGTTATATATTAATATAACTTTCAAAATCATATTTCTACTTAAGGCAGAATCCAAGTGAAGAATCATATAGACAATTAAGTCACAACAGTCACTGTCAAAACAAAATGATAAATTCATATCCTGCCTCATTTATGTCATGTTATTTGGCATGAATTCATTAGTGCAAGCTGTGATGTTTTGCCTAAATTCTCCTTACGAGACGATTCGTGAACATGATATATATATTAAAAATGTAGTCCTTTAAATTTTACATTGCATTTTTATGGAATTCAAACAGAGTACCAATTAGATGTTTGCGTATTAGTATTGGTAGGAAAAGTGTTGTTTTTTGTTTTCGATTGGTTATCAACACAATTTTCTTTTGTTAACTATAAAGCGTAACAATAATTTATTCTTGGTTTGCCTTGTTTAGCTATGGCGGACTCTGGTTGCAAAACAAAATAGTTTTATAATATAATGGTACTTTTAGCAAATTTAACCGTGTTTTATATTTAGCAACATCAAGAGTAAAACAAGCTTGTTAAGGTTGAGTCTTTAGTTACTTTGTGTTTCTCTAAATCATAATTTACATCATTCGTTATAATGTTTTTCCCCTTTTGAAGCAAGTGTCAACTTGTTAACTTGTTATACCCGTCATGCCAAATTGCGTCCCTTTAACATGAACTGGCTACTGGCATGCGCAGTTGAGTCACATAGCACACTTAACGACATCAATGTTAACTTTGTTGAATTTAGTAATGCAATCAATAACAAAATTATTTCTTATTCGCCTGTATTTTATGAGAAAAACAATTTCTAATGTGTTGTCAAATGTTATAATTAATTTGCTAGTGTCAAATTGCATCCCATTCTTGCGACTATCACACATAGCTGTCAGAAACATGTTTCCGCCAAAACGAATTCAATGGTATATTGATTGCAGACCAAACACAGATGTGTTTGACCTAAGAGGTGGACGATTTCAATTGCTATTATGTGACAAATCACTTTTTAAAACCTGCCCTAATATTCCATTAAATTTCAGAGTGGAAAAGAACGGTAATATCTACACTTGTGTCCCAAAAATATTTTGACTTCTTTTCTGCATATTTTTTACATCTACTTGATCAAGACTTGTATTGCCAACGTGTTCGCTGAGATATTTTTAAATTAACAAGCATTGTTTATTCGGAAGTAACATATGACGCATTTTAGACAGAGGACACATTTTGGCAATTTAGGATACTTGTCCAGGTTGAGGTGTTTGTATTTATGTATTGTTATATTTACCAACGGGAGAAACATAGACTGATATTTTTTTGTATATCACTGCAGATATATTATAAGAGGCATATCATCCATATGACACAGGCTGATACATTGATAAACTGTATATAATAATATATCCTGAAGTAATCAGTTTCCGGTCAATTAAGGGGGTAGGGGGGGAGAGAATTTCTGCACATTTGCACAATCAATTTAACCGAATAATATTTTACCTTGGTTATGTTACTATTAAAATCAACCAACAAATCTTTCAACTGTTATCTGTGTACATATTTTTTAAAATGAAATCTCTACCTCAATACCGGGTCGGTTTGTTAACATTTTGTGAATTTCTCTCTGGAGTTGGTCTATTTTTAGAAAGTGTTACAGTCTAGTTGTCGTACTGTAAAACATATGGAGGACCAAATGGGTCTTAAATCAATGATAAAAAACAGAGCCAGTAACATATGAACATATTTATAAATTGTTTTTCACAAGCACCCATTCTATTGTTTAATACAGTGTGGGCACAAAAACATTGTGTGACATATCACAACCCTTTGCTCAAAACACAAAATTTAAGATGCAGCTAGTGGTTTAAATTATTTTTTTTATATTACTATATATTCGTGTTTAATAAATGACAATTATTTTACTTTTACTTTTTTCATTTTTTTTATATTTTAAATTATTCTTTAAATTTAAGCCATGTCCAAACAAACATCTTCTTGATTTTTTTGTTTTGTTCAAGTGAGTAAAGCATGTCACATGACTTTCTAAATTTGTGAGCTCTGCCAGTCACAATTGCTGCTTATTTTGATATGTATTGCAGGCAGCACAAATGATTGTTTCGTTTGGTTATGCAAATTTATTTCACATAACCGATTTACCATTCATGTAAAATTTGTTAAATAAAGTTTCTCTGTCATCTTTTCTCAGAGTTCAAACAACTTGACTGATTTCCCACATATATAATTATAATTACATGTAACAGAAATTACAAATACCAATCTAGTTAGAATACTTATTTTAGGAAGTGTAGTGTATTTTCATTGGTTGTTAGATGTCATCAAAGGGAATTCCTTCAAAATGTGGCCAATCAGAAATTGTGATGCTTCCATTAATAAATATTAGTCGGAAATCTTCAGCTGATTACGGAGAATGATCAAATATCACATGTGCAAGGTTCTTTCCAAATTCAGTTTTCACATTTTCATTCAACAAATTAACATTTTGAGCAAAACGTAATAACCAAAAAAGAACTTGGCTAAAGTTTGATGTGTATACTGTAAATGTATATTTATTAATATTATAGTTCTTTTTTTTTCTTCAAAGTGACAATGGTTTTATTTATTAAAACTAATTTTAAAGTTCTTTTTCCATTTATTAAAAACCGGTTATGCAAATCAAAATAGGTTATGCAAATTTGTTTGGCATAACCTATTTTCCAGTTTTGCAGATTTTGAATTTGCGTAAACCTGTATTGATGATGCATGTTAATTAATGTGAATCTACAATGCCAAATAAGTATTGTGTATCACTCAACCTTTTAAAATTTCATTTTTACAAATTTTTTCCTAATTTTGTCTTTTGAAAGTGAATATTTGTGCTTTTGTAACATAATTATTCCAATGTCAAGGTTCACTTGTTCACATATTCATAATAAGCAAACCGTACAAAAATAGACCGACTCTAGATTTAGGCCTGAAACTGATTATAAGTGATACATAGTTTTGATGATAAATGTTATGTTGATGCTATTTTTCATTTCATCTTTGTGAATTTCGTTTTATTTCCGATTAAGGAAGAAAACTTAAACGAAATAATTTAAGACAATTTATAGGAGAGAATGTTATTTATTTGTGCATCTTTAAATTCCTTTAAATGTAAAAAGAAATTATTTGAATCTATCCTAAATGTCCATAGTCATGTAAAACATAGCAAGGCTGTTTATGTTTTGATCTGTCCCTTCTATCACTTAGCATCAGTGAGCTGTCATGCAAACAAACTTCACAGAAAGCGATGCAAGATATATTTGCATCCATGTATGACAACTGGGCTTAAGTAGTAAAAGATCTTATCAGGGACAAGTTACAGTTACAACTAAATAAAATCAAACATAATTGTGCCACTAAGTACACGTTTTATTAAAAAGGAACAGCGCTTATTGATCATAAAAAACCCAGAATATTAATAAAAGCATTTATTTTTACCACCAGTGTGACTGTCTTACATTGCAATGTTAATTATCTGATTGGCCGGAAGGCGCAGGCGCGACATGCAGCATAAAAAATAAACACAGCAAATGACTGTTCTCATTACAGAGGTGCAACACAACAAGCAGAAATCCACATAAATTGTTAAATAAGGACGCCATGCATTTGCCAACAGTACTACACATTGATAAATCATCAATTTTACAGGTTTCCAACTGCCAACATTGTGTGACAATAATAAAAAAAATAATAAATTGTTTCGATTTTGCTCAAAAACAATTCCGTTTTCAAATGAGAATTCTGTTTCACAATGTGAATTCCACAAATTCTACATTTTCCACAATCACAGAAAATCACTGGGTCTACATGTGTTGGCAATACAAGTCTTAATCAAACAGATGTAAAGTAAATGTAAAAAATAAAATAAAAAATAAGTATGGGAAAACAAGTAATAAGTCACTGCTGTTTTGCACTCATGAGATTAAATATAACTTATAAGGGCAGTTTTAAAAATCTGATTTGCCATATAACAGCAGCTGGGATTGTCTGCCCTTTTGATCTAGTTTGTCTGTGTTTGACTTGTATTTACGATACTGTGAATATGTTTAAGGCGTGAACATTTTTCTAAAAGCCATGTGCAATAGTTGCTAGTATTGTGATTGACCTTCTAAACAAAGTATTGGATTAATGAAATGTTCATCAGGAACAAATACACATTAAATAATAGTTAAAGTAGGAATGACAAATGTCATAAATATTTTACATTTATCAAAGTTATGTATATGGATTATGATTAAACCAGCCTGGATTAGTGCATCTGTTATTTATTTATGAAATATAACCTCAGAGTGATATATAGTTTATGCATAGCCTACTGTATTGATAAAGAAATAACATAGTGTACATGAAAATATTCGAAAATGGTGACATTTCCCACTTTGTTATGCAATGTTGTAGATTTATTTTGTTTCATTTCAGACCAACACATTAATGGAGAGTGACCAGATTTCTTCACACAGTGCCAATGGAGATGTGGAAAATATCTCCAATGGAGGTATCTGTAACAATTTAGTCACTTTACTGAAGACACTATTATCAACCTTTTTTTCCTTTTAATATACAAGATGCAGGTAAAAGGCAGGGAGTGGTGGGGGTACAGATGTGAGTCACGGCCAGTATACACATTTAAATTAATCATTCAAATGTTGATCAAACTCCCCTAAACGTCAACATTTGAAAATTACATAATGTCTTAAAAGTGGTACTGTTTTTATCAGTAGGGAAATGTCAACTATTCTGAATGGACTCTAAATTATAAAACATAATTTTATGTTATAGACACAACTTTGGATCTTCTAGAACAGAAACAAGCTCAGGAACAGGCACGTCTATTACAACGGTTCAGAGAACTGCGGGAATGGCAGCTGAAACAGCAAGAGCAGCTTATGCAGCAGCAACAACAACAACTGGAGGGTCTGAGAATAGAGCAAATCAAAGTGCAGTCCATGTTAACAAAACAGAGGGAGGCACAATGGGGAGCAGGCAGAGGTATGTGTGTTCTGTGAGGATACAATTAACAAACTGGAGGTCAATAATGTTCTATAGGCTTGTACCAAATGAATTGAAATGACTGTTTATCAATACCTGGATTAGTAATAGAGTTTTATCTAGTCATTATCTTAGCACAGACTTCTACTAAGTTCTAGTCTTTGATAGATATAGACGTACAACTATGATTTTTGGTTTAAAAATATTTGTTTTAATGTGAATACATTAAGTGTCCATTTATTTGCTTATATGCTAATGGACATTTTGTTTGATCTCGTAATTTAAAAAAAATATATATCTTCCTTGACACAAAAGATTAATAATATTACAACAAAATATTATGGAATACATTTAATATTTATTGTCATTTTAATTAGCTGTTATTATATGTTATCTGTTTTTGACAGTTGTAAGACGGAGCTTAAGTCCATCAAGGACTCCGCCTAGAAGACAAATGGACCAAAGTGAACATGTCAGAACTATCACATCATTGGTAACTCAGATGACAGATGCCACTGAGTCTGTTACTCCAGTTGTAAGTGTATTCATCATCAAATGTAACAGTACAGTATCACCAATAAAACTTTCAACACCTACATAGAGCAGTATGTTTATGTACTTCAAGGATATCTATGTTAAATTTCTTTTTCTACTAATGTTGATTATTTTTTTTTTTTTTTTTTTAGACAGGATAGTATATTCCAGATACTTGTATACTAGTCATGTATCACTGGTTACAATGAAAATAACAAACTGGCCAATGTTCTACTGTAAGAGGTCTTTAAAAATATATTTCAAGAGTTTTAAAAATAAAAATATCTTTAGGTTTATTTGTCAGATTTGTATGCAATGAATCTTTCTTTGTGTATTACAGATGTCATCGTCTCTTCCTATTCCTGTTATTTATGCACAACCACAAGTGAATGAAGATGATGCTGCTACAAACCCTGAGTTGTTCAGCAATCCTGATTCTCCATGTGGTATTCAAGATATTGATGTGCAGTCTGAGGATGGCATGTTCCCATTGCAAGAGATGGATTCAGACCAAGGAGAAGAGTATGGAACTGTGTTCAACATTCGTGACTCAGCCTCTGAATTCAGTGTGGGAACAGAGAATGAATACCCACCACCCAGAACTAGTGTTGGCTCCAATTACCATCAAAGTATGGACTTTTTGCGAACTCTCACTGCGGAAGACATGAACTCCATACAGACAATTACAACATTACAGCAGATGTTACAAACTGCCACACCAAACACTTTGCAAACAATGTTGGGCATTCTACCACAGAAGTTGCCAATTCCACCGGCAGAACATTCTCAGGTGCCTTCAGAACAGTTGTGTTCTAGTTTGAATTTGGGTCAAGATAAAAACATGAATTGTTTTCAGAAAACAAGATCACCAGTGGTTTCAGATATAATACGAGATACAAGTCAAGATATGTTGGATGAAGATGATTCAGAATCTCAAAATGTAACTGTGAAGGAAAATCTGGTACATTGTTTAATTCTTATTTACTGAACTCTAAAACAACCTATTTATATTTAACGCATTATATTGAATTTTTTTTAGAATAAATCATTAAACATTTGAGTCTGCCAAATCAGTATTCATATATAAAATATTTCAAACAGACTTGTGATCATTAACCACATTAATCACACATTGTCAGTATAGGTAATTATTTTTACAAGTTTATACTTCACGCTATTCCTATCTTCCAATTAAACATTATTTAAAAAATAATTTACACCGATCACACAAATAATATTCCTTCTAAATGCCTGGGGAAAAAATAATTTTTGCACTTTGTCTTGTGAATTATAATTTGTCTTATTTGACAGGTCACTGAATTAGGATTTGATGATCGACCAATCAAACCTGGAATTGGAGGTAAGTTGTGATGGTAACTGAATTAATATAGATGTGCATACTTTTATAGGTGAGTATGATCTAAATTTAGGTGTTGATTATTTATTTATTTATGTATATCTAGTTTGATGCTATAACTTGAAATTTATTTGGAATGGCCAACATCTTATTGTATTTTTGTTTGTTTAAAGGAAAGAAAACATTTGAGCAGTTGCTTGAAGAAGAAATTTTAGCTGAAGAAAAAAAGGTAAATTATGTTTTAAATAACAACAGCTAGTTGACCAATATTGATTTAATAAATTTACAAATTTAATATACATTCTAATACACCTTGTATATAACCTTATTTTTCATTGGATAATTTCCATAGTCTAATGCATGGTAGCCTCCAATTAAAAACTCCCTAACACTCTTCGCCAATATGTGAACCAATTTTGTCAGTTAGCCTTGTTTGTGCTGTTTTCAGAAAGAAAAATTACAGGTTTTTTTATAGATTTTTCTTTTGTCAGTGCTTTTTTTTACAGTGGCAAGTGTTTTTATAATTTCAGTCTTTCATTTCACTCTTTTAATGTAATTTTTCTGTTAGATTTTATTGTTTTTGAATAGTAATTACACTTTGTTTTATTTTGTAGTTAAAAAATGCTACTGAATCTCCTAGTCAAAAGAAAAAGCCTTTTTTGAGAAAAGGTGACGGTCTTTCCAGGTTCAGCTGTGGGAAGAAGGCTCCATTAAAGACAAAACTGAAAACCGAAAGCAAATTTAAATCTGTAGAAACTGGTGGAAGTTTTCAGACAAAAGAAAACCCTAAAAGGTCCACTGATCAACCAGGTACCAGAGTTGTTGGTGGAAATCAAAAACAGAAGAAAGATAGTAAGGTATGAAGCCACTGATTTTGTCTAACACAACCTAATAAAAGTTATTCAGGTTTTACATTGTTTAATTTTTATTTTTTTATTTTGATAAGCTTTGTAAGCATAGTGTTATAATAATTAGAAGCATCAATATATCTGTTGACCTTGTTAAATACTTATAATTAAACTCATCTAGGATAATAGTTATTATTTTGTTTGGTTTTACGGTTTTGGTTTCAGTGTTTATTTCTTTATTTATTATGGGCATGTTTAATTAGTTTTAAAATGATTGCTCTTCCTAAATATCTAAAATTATAAAAAATTTCTTGTTGGCTAATTGACAAATATGTAATTTCACTTCAAATAAAGGAGAACATTTTCATTCACTATATGCAAATGTGTGCTTTCAGGTATCATTTTCAAAATCTCTGCAGACATCACAGAAAACTGGAAAACCTAGTGTAACCAACTCTCTGAAATTATTGACAAACAAGCCACCTGAACCTGAAGACAAACCTATTGGAAGCAGCTCTTCACAGCCTCACCCACCATTTCCTAATCAATCGACCCCACTGAAACCAGACAGTGTTCCTAGCATCAGGGAGCGGTCACAAGCAAATGTTCAGTTGAAAGTAGTTATTGATAAAAATAAACCAGCATTTTGTGAGAAAGACAGGCAAAATGAAAATGAAAAGGTTGGCATACACGAGTAATGAAAGTGGGAGCCAAATATAAAATTAGATATAAATCAGCACTGTGTTTAATATATGTGTGATGTACCAAAGTGGAACATAAATTGTATATCACTAATAAGCCAATATTCAGAAAACTCAAATCAGAAACTTTTGTTTTGTAAATTTTGTGTATTATGTCACTTCATAGGTTAACTGAGAGGTTGGGTAAGTGGTTTCAGCTGTTATGGAAGAATGAAATAATTTTTGGTCAGAAAACAGCAAAATTATATACATAATTTCAGATCTGGTAGTGTTATATTTTATATCTTAGTACTCATTTAACCTAACACTTAAACATGTATAATACAGATGGTTTTTCTTATTTAATACAGTTTCTATTTTAAGTGTGCAATGGTAATGTTCTAAGTGTCATATAGCAGTCAAACAAATATAATAAACTATATCATCACTGAATTTGTCAAGAAATAAATAGAAAAGTTTTATTTGTATTTTGAAAAAAGTTCATTTAAATATATAATCAAGGGAATTATTTAAGCATCCTTTATTACCAAAGTTGTTAATGTCGTATAGCCAATTTTAAAAAGCATAATTGTTATCAGTTAAAAATAGTAATTTAAATGCCAGTAGGTGTCCATAGCTGCTTGGATATATGTAAATAATGCTTTTTGTTAACTCAGGTTGAAAAACAAGAGCTTGAGATGTTTGAGTTGTTTGAAGACTTTGCTGACAATGTATCATTCACCAGTAACTCCTCTGTTGTAGTCAGACTGATGGAGAAGGAACGTCAGAAACAGCAAGGAGTTGATGTACGCTTTGTTTTATTTAATGTATTCCACATGTTGAATTGAAGTCACCATTTTTTTAAATTTACAACAGGTGACCAGATATTTACTTAATTGTTTGTAACATATTGTTAATAATATATTTGGTGATGAATTTGTAGCTTTTATTTCATTGAAAATATTGGCTAATGGTTTATGATTCAGGAATTTCTTTCATATTTATTATTAGCGTTAAGTTAATGATTGTTTATCAGATGTTGTCCATGAAAGTGACTCCATCACAGTATGACAGTCATTTCTCGTTAGGTTAAAATTTTATTAAGCTCTGAAAAAATATTGTGAACTGAACATAAATATGATATTCTGTTTAGAAAATAGTTGTTTTTAAATGGCAAAAAAAAGATTTTAAAATAATGTCAGTTTTAAAATACATCATAAATTTACAGTGTCAATCATAATCTGCTGAAGTGTATGAAAAGATATACTTTTTTTTTGGTTTTGTTTTTATTCTGCTTATTATCAATCATAGGTGCCAGTTGAAGAAATAAAAGCTATTATAGAAGAAAAGATCGCTCAGAAAAAGAAAGAACAGCAGGTCAGTGAGACGATTCCCACAGAAAATGAACCAGCAGATGAAAAGGATGACACTATTGTTCATGGTAGTGATGTGGAATCATCATCAGATGATACGCTCACTGATTCGGACAGTAGTTTCACCACAGACAGTGGGGAAGATGACAAGACTGACTTACATGATAAAAACGAAGAGCAGAACTACAGTGTTTCTGACATGTCTCAAAATAATAACATGAAAAATGGAATCTTTTTCACAAAAACTGGTACTAATGCAAGTGAAACAAATGCAAGGACTTCTGGTAATGAAGTTAGAGTATCAGTGCCTTTATCTCCATCTAAATCAATTGTGAGAAAAATTGCTAGTAAAGACATAAAGACTGAGAGTTCCACAGACACACATTCTTTGTTAAAGAAATTATCTCAGAATTCGGGTGCTTGGCTTGGTGCTGCTAGAGAGAATCCAAACACTGAAAATATTAAACCAATTCATGCGCATTCAGCATTTTCCTCTGAAAAAGTTAGTGGTAATGTTGACAATGCTAGAAAACCTTTCACTCATATAGAGAATTGTGGACTGGATAGTGATGATGATTATGTTGATAATGAACAAAGAGTGACTCGGCCTGTGCAAGACTTTAATGAAAATGCTCATCACAATGATGACAAGGAGGAGGATCAGTTTGATGATGATGAAGAATGGACAGACACTGCACCTAAAGTTCAGAGTGCACGAGGTAATTCGGAACATTTTTTGTACATAAAATTAAATTTTTATATTTTTTATTATAATTTTGAGTGATTTTGGTGTTGGTTTTATTTTAATTTTCTTGTTTTAGTAGTGGGGGGAGGTGGGGGTTCTCAATTTTGTTTTTTTATTAAAAAAATTCCAACTCATTTGTTTTTATACAAGTATTTTATTAAATTTACAATATGTTTGTCCATAATCTATTTCTTTTTGGAATGTATTTTTCACATGTAATTAATTTGCGTCAGCGTAGTTGGAAATGGTAACTGTCTCTATTTTAGAAAAAAACAGTATGTCTTTTGTTACTTGAAAATATTTTTACATCCATATTTTGGTTATTGGTTTGTTAGAATTTATAGTTTGTTAGTTTCATTGTTGTATTTCAGATTCAGGAATAGATACCACAGAGCAGGCATCAAACACATCTAGTACTCCTCCAACCTCCCGATTAGTAGCAAGATTGTTTCCCAAGTTGAAAGAAGCACAACAAGCAAAACAACAACAGAAGCAACAGCAAGTATGTCATTATTATACTAATGTGTGCACATAAGAAACTGTTATCATTATTTTTTATGTGTAAAATTACTTAAGATATTTTTACATAATGGCAGAAGTGTAAAATGCAATAAATTAGGCACCAATAAACTGGCTGATTCCAGTGAAGACCAATTTTGTTGTCTTGTGGGTGGTTTTAATGGTGGAGCCTCACTGTAATAAGAATCGTGTAGATGATAACCAGCATTTTTTGGTTACACAACAGTTAAAGCATTTGTGTTTTACCAGATTATTAAAAGCATAGTCCAGGGCTTCTAGAATTTATTTTAAATCCGCCAGCTATGGGATCAGTGATTTTCAAAATTCACTAGCCCGACTTAAAAATTCACTAGCCCTACCTCTTAACACTACAAAGTGAAAATAAAACTCAAAACTTGACAATCTGATCAACTCGCTAATTTTGCATGATTAAAAAAAATCCATTATAAAAAATGAACGTCTGTACCCTATTTCACAATGAAAGACTATCTCAAAAGACTAACACTACACAGTAAAAATAAAGCTCGATGATCGGATCGATTTGCTACATTTTGCAGGATTTTCTAAATAATGCACGTATCTGTACACTGTTTCACTGTCATAATTATTAGTGTCACCGTTTTCAAAAACAAAAGAACACAATAGATCTGTCCGATGGCGACCTACAAGAGTTTATTTACAAATTAGCCGAGTGCGATTCACCGCCGAGTGCGATTCACCGCCGATTGTCTCAATCTGAGACTCCAACTTCGCGGATGACTAACTCTGACAGTCGGAGTAAGACTAAAAACTAACAATCTAAAGTAAAATAATCATTAC
>JAULBS010139396.1:0-12821 GCA_032355785.1 Symmetromphalus regularis | reverse complement strand
AGTTTTCATCACAGACATGTCAATAATGAATTCAGGTCATAAAAGCAGCTTTCTCTTTAATAAATCCTGGGTTCTGGGTTTCAAGTGTGTAAATGTCAACATACATACACAATGCTATTATATTTCAAAAGATCTGTTATACTTAAAAAAAACTATCAGACATTTTAAAATGGCGTACTGAAATGATTTATAGATTATTTCAGTACCTATGCAACGCACTTTAACAAATAAAAATCGCTTCAATGGTTATCGAAATTTTGACAATTATTCAAAATACTGCAAAATGGCGGCCATTTTTGAAGATGGCCGCCAAACGACAGGAGTAAAAAAGAAAGACTCCCAGGCTAATTTTCATCACAGGGACGTCAGTAAAGAATTTCCATAATAAAAAAGGTGCCCTCGAAAAACGCACGGGGGTGGGTATTATGACTGGACTATAAATACAAAAATATTTAATTATTCAGCCACTATACAAAATATCAATAATTTATGTACTAAATCGCTTTGACAGAATAATGAAGTTATGTACTGATTGTACTATACTTAAATTATATCAGAGGATTAAGTCTTATTTCCATATAACACAATTTTAATATCAAAATCTCTATTGTAGAAGAACATAGTTTGACTAATATGGTCATAGAAAGGACAAATGAATAAAAAGTGGACAGTGTCTTCATAGTAATGACCACAACTACATTGAAGGGTTATCATAAACATGCCGTGTAAATATATGGGCGTTTAAATCGTGGCAATCTAAGCGAAGTTTACAGTGAATTACTTGATTTGAACGGGACCCGAATTCTAAGAAACGTTTATGTAATACATTTGTAATTGGGCATAATATTGCCCTTTTAAACTTATTTAAAGAGTTTTATAACTTTTTAGTGTTACTATCGAGAGCGTTCCATTCTCAATGGCAAGAAAGATTCCTTATATTCTGGAACATAACACCACCACCACACTTTTATATGTTTTAACCCCCTTTTTATTTTTTTTATCCGCTTCTTTATTATTCCAAAATATAAATTTATCAAACAACAAATACAAAAATTAGATATTAAATTATGGGGTGCCAAGTGTAAACAAATATATTTTTGCTATTTTAACCCCCTTTTCTACACATTTAATTTATACATGAATTTATATAATAAATTAAAAATATGTATCAAATATTTATTAAATAAATAAATTATTTATTAAATCTCTGCAATATATATTAAATATTTCCAACATATATTAAATATTTTCAACATAATTTAATAAATGTCATTTAGATTTAAATCATGCTAACACTTACTTATTAAATATCTACAATATTTATTAAATAAATATTTTTTTAAATTAAATCTCTGCATTATTTATTAAATATTTGTAACATATTAAATATGAACAGAACTTTATTACAACTCAGTGTACAGTGACAAGATGGGCATTTACAAGAGATAATATACGTAATTACTTTACAACTATCAAGTGATAATGCAAATATGTTAATAAAACAGTTTTAATAATCTTTTAGAGTGTAATCTTTATTTATTATTATTCTATAAATGGCAATTAATTAACTTTTAAACAATTTAATATTCTAAACACGGTTGTATCTACATTTTTATATTATATCAATTCGCAAAATATTTTTCATAAAATTATAATAATAATTTTAAAAATTAATAAATATTTTTCATCATCTCGATTATCACATTCTATTCTCACAAACGTATAGTTAAAGTAGGGGAAACTGGGGACCGATGAACCATGGGGACCACTGGCTCACTCCATATAACTACTGATTGCAAAACAGTGCTGACATCTATCCACCATCAATGCAACTACTAAACATATGACCTTCACCCATATTGTTTAGAAAGGTTTGGAGCAGACCATAAACAAACCGGTTACAAAAGTAACGTTTTGTCTACCTTGAGTAATGTTTTTGTGTTTTGGTTACATTTTAATATTGAGATGATAATACATATTTCATAGATCTCTGAAGGTTTGTGTTTTTTGTTAATAATCTGACTTCTAAATACAATTTTAGTCGATCAGCCATGTGGTTCTCTGGTATACTGGGCTAAAATAATGAAAGTGGTGTTGGGGACCAATGAGCCATTTTCTGTAGGGTCCGATGATCCACTTTGGGGTCCGATGGGCAGGTGGCTCATTGAACCCCACTGCATTTCGAAGGAATATATAGCTATAAAATCAATGTTATTTGGTATATAACCATTTACTGGCATTACTTTTCTTCAGGATAGATTAGTGCTGTATCTGGTATTAGAAAATGCCTAGAAAGAAAGAACGGAAGACACCAATAAACCAAATGTAATGATCCGCGCCTGATGAATGAATGAATCAATCAATCAATCAAAAATAAATGAATGAATAAGTGTGAATAAACGAATGAGTGTGAACGTACGAACGAACGAAATAAAGAACCTACCTACCTTTTGGTATTTCAAATATAGTGTGCTAATATTTTAATATAAATAATGCCTAAACGCCACATAATTATGCTATTACAAATGCTAATGGGTTTTGTTTTACAGAGGAACACGTTTCAGATTGTCATCGCCTCTGACGGCATCGAGTCGTTTGCTTTCTTTTATTACCTGACTGGCGGGATTCAGTGGTTGGTGGGTGAGAGCAAGACACCACCCACGTTCGACCCACCGGCCCAGGCAGGCTTCAACTCTGATGACGGGAGATATCTCAAACTGCCCAAGTCGGGAACAACAGTAGCCTTTGTAAAGTAAGACATACTAGTATATGAATTGTATGTTGTATTTATTTACATACTTATGCTTATGTCCTATTAATGTTGAAGTACACTGACCTGGGAACATATATTAGCCTACTGTACTGTCTGTCTAGAACAGAGGCTAGTGTTAGTAGAAGAGACAAAATCCGCTCCCGCTACATTAATGTAGATACTCTTGCCCATAAGCATCAAGGGATATTTTATATGCACTGTATCTTAGGTAGAATAACCCATATCACTGCCTTTGATAAACCAGGTGTAGACCACAAGTTGGATACCTGAAAGGACAAACGTTGATTATATAGTAGTAAAAAAATTATAGTGATTTGGTGGTTGTTGTGATAATGGTGGTGATGGTGATTGTAGTGGAGATGATTATGATGGTGATGATGGCAGTAGTTTTGGTGATAGTGATGATGATGATGAAGACGCCGTCAACGTCGACGACAACAACAACGATGATGATCGCGAAGATTGTAGTGGCAACAGTGGTTGTAATAATGAAGATGGTTGTGGTGATGGGTTCTTTCGGAATGGCACATAATTTAAAATGGATATCATTATAATGGTGATTGTGTTATCATTGTTCAATTATATAAAAACAAAAATCTATTGTTTTTCTTTATATGTAACATACGAGCTGTTGATTTATTATGCTAATGAACATATTTTATTTTCCAGTGAGACGAATGTTAACATCCCTGGTGGTTGGGTATTTCAGATAGGAAATACTGAAAATGGCGAAATCAGACCGGCTGATCTCAACACTGGAGAAGGTACAGACTTCAAATTCTGATTTCTCTCGTTAAATAAAATACCAGCATGGACCCATGAAGTAATCTGATAAATTATTTGAATAATCAAAGATCAAAATATACAAACTTATTTTTGTTTATAAACATAATACAAGGTTCCCACTTGCTTGGATAGAATGGTAAACTAAAATGTGTTGGTTCGCTATTCATGGAAACACTCGTGAAAATAATATCGAGATTTGAAAATCTATCTACAATGACTCAGAATCAGACAAAATTCTTTTATTTGTGCATTAGTATGTAAATGGAAGACATTGAGACATAGAGACATATTTGTAACATTGCACTGTATCTTCTATGAAAATTTACCTGTGTTCTAAATGAAGGGACCCCACGTAGATATGCTGCATATCTATGACCGGCGCGGATGCAGGATTTCAGAAAAGGGGTGTCCGAATGTGATGGGTGAATATAGTTAATTAACACGTCCTTTCATTCGCAAAATATCTATAAAAAAATACAAGAAAAGGGGGTCCGGACCCCCAGGACTTCCCTCTGGATCCGCTACTGTTTGAAATAGTAAATACATGTTGTTGTTAACGATATATATCATTGTGTTACAGTTGTGAGGATTCATGAAGTGGAAACAGCCATCAGCAGTTGCTTAGAAGGAACAAAACTTTGTCACATCAACGCTAAATGTATTGACTACAGTTCGGGCTTTTGTTGTGAATGTCTGCCTTCTTTCTACGGCAATGGAAGACAATGTCTGGAGCCTGGGGTACCACAGCGACTCAATGGCAAGGTGTTTGGAAAAATCAATGGCGTCGAATTGTACGACCTTGACATGCATACGTATGTAGTGACCTCCGACGGCAGGGCGTACACAGCCATCAGTAGGGTTCCTCCACGGTTAGGAGTGTCCCTGCAGTCAGTGAGCACAATTGGAGCTATCATTGGTTGGATGTTTGCAGTTCCAACTCATCCCGGAGCATCCAATGGTTATATGTTTACAGGTAAAATAAAATGATGCATTTTTATATACATGTATACTCATTATATAACAACTCTCTTATCTGAAGAACAAAATGTTTTCTTGTAATGACTTAATAACTTTTTATTTATTAATTAAACTTTAAAATGTTCAAACTATACCAAGTTTTAGAATGTGCTAGCACGTTTATACAAAAGTGTGCGGAGTGTATGACCGTAATGTGTATTACAACATCTGTCATCAAGAAACTGTATACAATATATAAAATAAACTTATTATTTCTTTTATTGGACTTAATTTTCTTTGCAGTTAAACTTTTACTAGTATATGTCTAGTTACCCTGCATTCAGCAACCATTCGAAACGACAACAGTTTTATTTTGTTTACAACCGTATGCGTTGAGTTCAGTTTGTCTCTTTTTTATCTTTAAGATACTGGGGCTTCTGACCTTTAAATAACTTCTAGAAATTTTGGAAATATTTAATTTGGAAATCTTTCAAAACAATTCCATTTGAGTTGGTTATCATCGTCTTTCATATTACTTACAGGTGGCGAGTTTAACCGCACGGCCATTGTGACCTTTATGTACCGAAACACCTCCAAGTCCTTGAAGGTGTTCCAGGAGTTCCTTGGCCATGATGCTTTGAACAACCTGCGTTTAGAAACTCACGTCAATGGCGAAATACCAGAAATTGCTCCTGGGTCAAAGGTCACTGTTGATGATTATAAAGAGAATTATAGGAGAGTCTCACCAGGTATGTTTATTTAAAATGTTTATTATATTTATAATAGGTTAATAAAATTCCCTTTAAAGTATTTGTCTGTTGTACAGATAGAGAATATGTGGAAAGTCATCGAATTAATACCCTGAAGTGGAACCATTGGGTTATTGTTTGTTCTTGCTAATGGTCTGTGGCAATGTGCATATTAAAGTTCCCTTACAGCTAATCGAAAAGAGTAGCCTATGTGGTAGAAGCAGGTGTCGTGTGTAAACCATATCAAAAAGATGACATGAAATAGCTGCTGATTAAACAATTTGCTAGTATGTCATTAACAAATGCTACTTTCCTTTAGCTATAAACAATTACTGACGTTGTCAATTGTTGGATTGAAGGGGCTACCAGGGGCGTAGGAACGACTTTGGTAGTGGGGAAGGGGCACTGACGGATCGGGTATAACATATATATCAGATTTTGGTTACAGTGGAAAACATTAATGTGTAAAAAAAAAGGCTCACAGGTAGGCGTGTAGGCAATACATTTAAATTATGTTTTATAAATGAGCTGGAGAAGGGGCAAATTTGTTTTATGATGGCAACAGTAAACTCTTTATAAATAACCCTTATGTACTGTAATGTCTGTATATCTGCATACGTTTTGGACAGTTAACATTTATTGAGTTCTGTTTACCTAGGCGTGATCAAGTCCTACTCTACCAGGACGTACCGCATCAACGACGTCGCATACCGCTACAACCACGACCAGACCATCAACTTCAAAGAGTGCCACCACGCCGACAGACAGGTCCAGGACATCATGAGACTCTCAGTGTCGCGCAACTTCGTCGTCTTTGACAACAGCAACCAGGTGGTCAGATTCGCCATGTCAAACAAAGTCAGCGTCCATACAGGTAATACAACTTCCAGATCAGTTTCTAAACGAGCTACAGTAAGATACAATGTATATTACATTTGTATATTTAACCAGTTTATGACATCCAATAGAAAAAAATTATGGGGGGGGGGAGTCGTTAAACAAACAAACAAAACCATTTATATTACAAAGCGTGTTTTCAATCATAAATGTTGATCGAGAAATTTTTTCTAGATTCTTTATGTCCAGGAAGTTGAATTTTCATTTACACTTGGTAAATGTTTATATCCAAATTTTTTTATACTGATATATTACAGAGTTCTACATTCTACAAATGTTTAATACGTTCGATAGGACTACTTTGGGTATGATGGTGAATTGAATGCGGTATTTTGTACTGGTGCTAACTGAATACATGTGAACCCCAGTATTGAATTTCATTTGAACGATTTCACAAAACAACAAAAACTACTTCTACAGCCGCATACTGCATATTGGATGCATCATTCCTCAGAACAGATGCACGTGAATCTAATGTTCGTGAAACATTAATTTGCATTGTGATGAACACTATGATGTTATAACGTTGTTATGTAAACATTACAGGCACAGACCCGTGTCGAGACAGCGCTCAGAACTGTGCTGCTAACGCCGACTGTATCCCCGAGGGTCAGACCTACAGATGTGTTTGTCACACTGGTTATGTCGGGGACGGAACCATCTGTGAAGGTTAGTAACCTAACGTGATAATCTTTCATTCTACATATAATTTAATCTTCACACTTAAACATCAAATTATTGCATACGGTTTCTAATTGACGACAATTCGTCATCTAATTGAATTCTAAGCATCCCTCTCAATCTCCCTCCAGCTGAAACCACTTCACCTTACTTCTGGAGATTCATCTAACTGAACTCTAAGCATCCCTCTCAATCTCCCTCCAGCTGAAACCACTTCACTTTACTTCTGGAGATTCATCTAATTGAACTAAGCATCCCTCTCAATCTCCCTCCAGCTGAAACCACTTCACCTTACTTCTGGAGATTCATCTAACTGAACTCTGGGCATCTCTTTCAATCTCCCTACAGTTGAAATTACTTCTCCTTACTTCTGGAGATTCATCTAACTGAACTCTGAGCATCTCTTTCAATCTTCCTCCATTTGAAACCACTTATCCTTATTCCTTCAGTAGGCTAGTGTTTTCATTCGTAGCTATTCGTGGGCCTACCTCTCATGTTTTTTTCCTTGCAGGTTGAACAGTTGAAAAGCTGGTTGTAATACTTAGAGATAAAGAACCACTGAGAATAATTAAGAATAGGGCTTGAATGTCAGAATACATGTTTTAGCAAATCATATTTATCTATCTGTGTTTGTGTTTCTCCTCAGATTATGACGAGTGCCAGGATGCGAACACGTGCGACGAGAATGCTCGCTGCTTTAATATCCAAGGCTCCTTCCGGTGTCAGTGTATCACCGGTTTCCGTGGTGATGGATTAGTGTGCGTCAGTAAGTGAATGACGTATTTTAATTTATTCACTTTATAATCACACCCAGTTCATTATTAAATTAGTTTTTAAAGATATATTAAAGTTTGCCTGAGAAAATAAAATACAGAATTTATTTTGCTTATGAACATTAAGGTCAAGACTTTAACGTTAAACAAATTTGATGCCATTAAAGCATGTCTCTGCTTTTTAAACCTTAACCCAAAACTTTACACTTTTTTCTTTAATGCAGGCAAATATAAAAACAGGTTATTTCACAAATATTAATATATATCTAACCAGACATCACTAATACAATTATTTTTTATGTATATATTCGTCAAACAAAAGACATATATTGTGCAAGCTTTTTGAACCAAAGACGTAAGAACGATATAGCCCTATTATACGTTTTTTTTACATATTTATAAAACAAACCCTTTCACTAGAAATAATTGTATATAATATTACCAACAAAATGAAAACCGTATTTATTTAAGAACATATTTTATTCCATTTGGCAGCATATAAAATTGACATTTAGGTAAATGGAACCATCTTGATTCCAAATATCTTGTACTGATCTGTTACTTAATTGCACAGTTAATTTCAATAACGTAACCTCTTAAGACATAGAATGTATCTGTGATTTGAAATATCCATTGAAATCTATCTTGTAGGAAAATACAATTTTATACTATTGACAAGACTGATATGTTTTCTTCAGGGGATGTTCAGCTGTGCGGTGACAGGGAGTGTGGCAGTGAGGCACGATGTGTGTTTAATGCTGAGTTACACATTCCAGTGTGCGAGTGTAACGCGGGCTTTATCGGGGATGGAGTCACATGTACCAGGATTGGTAAGTCATATATGAAACGAATCCTCTTAGCAGAGTTAGGGAAAAACACCACAGGCCATTCTGATGGTCCTATTTTACGATAATTAGGGTAACGGTTTAACAGGAGGATTTAGGAATAAGTTTGATTAGCATTAGGTACCCAGTCGGTTAATCAAAGGTTGTGGTATGTGCTGTCCTGTTTGTGCAAAACACCTAATGGTCTCTGAATAATCATTTAATTTTCACTTTCTATCGAGAAGCAATATTCCGTCTACTCCAGCCTGTGAAATGTAAGATTATTTTTATTTATCGCTTTATATTGTTTCAGAGTTTGGATGTAACGAGGTTGACAATTGTCCACAGAATTCGCAGTGTGTGTACGACCCGGATGAATTCCGGTATCGGTGCGAGTGCATGGACGGATTTAGTGGGGACGGGGAGACCGGCAGCTGTGTCTCAACTGACGATCGTACGTTAAAAACCCTTTATACATGGCTATGTAGATTTGATTACTTGTCTACAAGCAATTTATAGCTATAGTAATCTCTCAGTATACCGACTTCAACTGCATAAAAATAATGTAATGTACCTTTTTATATTAAACAAAGGCCATATACGAACTAAAATACTGGGAAGGAACCGACCTGACGTTTATGAGACTTCACCATACAGAGGCCAGAAAATAATTAATTATGATCTGCCTGTCAGACTGTCAGACATCAAATAATTTGTGCTGGACATTAAAGAAAATGTTTCTGTCACATACAAAAAATACATATAATTTAAGTTTTTATCTAGTTTTTATTATTTAATTTAGCCCAATTTATGCAATTATACAAGCTGCATCTAATCTATTTTACACAAAAATGTTGATTTTCATTAAATTTTAAAACATACGAGAGACGGAAACAATTCGAACACAATTAACTTTGTGTTTGTCAAATCTTCCAAAACGAGACATTTGTACCGGACATTGTGATCGGCCAGTTTCTTTTTTTTACAGACCTTTGTATATCTTTCTATCGTGAATTCTTGTCACCTAAAGAAGTAGATGTTCTCATGTTGACGTTTCTATTTTTAGATAATTTATTACTAAAAATACCTTAATTTTTTTTAAAGTTTTATATGTTAAATTGTTATAATTTTATACGTTGTTGGCGGATTGGGGTTAAAATATTTTTCTGTTTTAGGAGATTGTCGGAACTGTGACGTGAATGCAGAGTGTGTGTATGACGTGGAGAGGTTTGTCTTCAGGTGTCAGTGTCACGCGGGCTATACCGGTGACGGATACAGGTGCTCCGCTCTAGGTGAGAACGTCAAATCTCGTATCGGAGGGTTGGGGATTATTTATATATATATATATCATAAACCATCACTTTAAAATATTTTGTTTTATCTCAGCAATATTTTTAGTTATTTTTAGTGTTCTGCAAATTACAGACCATCAAAAGTTTCAAATTTCGTGCAGTTAGAAACAAGCCATGCTCTCATAGTGTGAGACAACTCTATGTCTTCCAGACGCTGTGAATTATGCCGCACAAAATTAATATTTCTTCTGGATGTTATTATCACGGATTGGTATAAATATTCATGAATCTGTCCTGTTCAAAAGTTATATGTAACATTTTTTTTTAATTCTATATAGAATATAGAATAAAAAATAAAAATATTAAATATTTGATCAGGCGTAATTTCGATTAATATATTACATGTTATTTTTTCTAGATGTCTGTTCTATGTGCAGTCAGAACGCAGACTGCTATTCTGATCCACGATCTGGTGACTACCAGTGTCGGTGTAAGCATGGTTACTATGGTGATGGGAAGTACTGTCAGACATACGACTGTAGAGTGCAGGATGTGTGCGACCCGAACGCAGAGTGTTACCCTGACAATGTAGTCAACACTTACCTGTGTCGATGCAAGGCTGGCTTCAGAGGTAACATATCACATTGGGGGATTCACTTACCATGTACAAATAGTGTTAACCATTTAAGTGGCCTTTAGATACCATTTATATTACTATGAGTTATCTCTAAGATGACCTGTAAGATAAATGGTATCTGTCATACACGAGAATAGCATTCTTCCTTTTGCATGACAAAATAAATAATAGTTTAATTTTGTAATTATTATGTTTATAAACTGGTTTGTTAATTTCTTTTCTAAATAAATAGCTTCTCTATAAAGGTACATGATTGTTAATATTAATCCATTTTAAAATAGCAATTTGTCTAAAAGTTCGCACAATTTGTCTAAGTTTCCACAATTTGTCTTAAAGTTAACACTATTTTTCTAAAAGTTTGTACAATTTGTCAAAAAGTTTGCTCCATTTGTCTAAAAGTTTGCACAATTTGTCTAAACGTTTGCACAATTTGTCTGACAGTTTGCACAGTTTGTCTAAAAGTTTGCACAATTTCTCCGATGTTCTGCAGGTGACGGACGAAGATGTGAGGCGGTTGGATGTAATGTTGCTAACGACTGCTCACCTAATGCCCGGTGTATCCCTGATCCTAGAGATGGCAGTCGCTACATGTGTCAGTGCAATCCTGGATATGAGGGAGATGGTCGGGATTGTCGCCAGAGAAGTAGGTTTTTTAATATTTATTCTTCCTTTTGTGGCGAGGTCTAAGTCGGTAGATTGTTCACCTAAGGTGGTTTGGTTGTAGAATGGACCCCCTTGATGGACTCATTCTCTGATTGTTTAGTCCAGTTCTAACCAGTGCTCCACAACTAGTTTGTAAAAGGCTGTGATATATGCTGTCATGTCTGCCAGAAAGTGCACATAAAACGTCTTGCTGTTTATGCAAAATGGTAGTAGGTTTACTCTTCAGTTTAAAACGACATAACATTCCTATCAATGTCACACTGGTTTTAAGATGTTATGTTTAAGGCAAAACAAAAAATAAAAATAAATGTGATGTTTGTGCGGACATCAGTTATGATGTTGCATGCGTTATTTTAATCACTGATCAATGGACAAATTAAGACACTACTTACGCTATGATTTTTGTGTAATGGCAAGGGGAATGAAACGATATGAAAAGAAAAGGTTCATTTTATCCAGCCAGTTTCGAGATGTTGGCAGTCCTCCTACAAACGGTCAAATAAAGATGAATTCTTGTATTCATACGTATTTGACCAATATTTTGTTTTTGAAGAATCAGCTATATACACATTTATCATTTTACTATAGTATGACCACCAATAACCGATACTTTATATTTGTGCTGAGTGTATTTAGCATTCTGTATGATTTTCGTTTTGTTTGTTTCAGTCGTGCCGTGTAACCAGGTGGATAACTGTCACGAACGGGCCGAGTGTATCTACGATCCTGATGACATGTCCTACAGATGTCGCTGTGGTCACGGTTACCAGGGTGACGGGTACAGATGTACTCGCCGAGATGGTCAGTTATAACATGTAAACATTCTCAAGTCCATGACATAACCAGAGGCAGTTTTCTTTTTCTTTGTGAAATAATGTTTTAAAATGTTTTCCCCCTTCCCCACTACCACTATTATAAAATCCTGGTTACATTAGTGTCAGTAATATTACATACAGTCTTGTTTCAATTGTATATATGTAAACTGTCATACAGAGGCCTACACTATTAAATATTCCATTATAAGTGCTTTTTAAAAATTAGAAGTCCAGAATTTTAGCGACGTCTGAATTTTTACATGCAATTTGTATCACATAATGACGTTAACGCCTTTAGAGTTTAGGGACTTTTTAGTTCAAACTTTCAGGCAATAGCAAGAAAAACGAGCTATAGGTGCGATTTCAAACTGAGATACGATTTTGCATTCAGTATGTTAAGTGAAAATGATCATCTAGATCATAATTTCTTACAATAAGTCATATTAAGTATCCTAGTTAATGACTTAATTCATTGTAATTCGTTGTTCGTATTTAATTGAAGGTATAAATTTAATATTTAACATATAATTTTATTATATTAGGAGGACTGCCACAAGATAATATCGGGCAAACCTTTAAAAGTTCTTATAATTACAAAAAATAATTTGAATAACACGTTTTAACGAGTAAAAAAATCCACTTAATTAGAAACATCATTTAATTAGATAATGATAAATAAATTATTATTTTCTCATGACCTTGCAGATGTTCATGACTGCCAGCGGGACCCCTCTATGTGCGATCCTAACGCCTCTTGTCTGTGGAACGTGGACAGATTTGGTTGTGTCTGTAACCAGGGATATATTGGAGATGGCTCTTCGTGCAGAGGTACGTGCTAAACATAGCAAGCTGTACTAAAGAACAGTAAAGTTTGTTTTATTTAACGACGCCTCTAGACCACATTGATTTTTAATCTTATCAGCGGCTATTGGACGTCAATCATATGGTCATTCTGACATATGTATTTAGAGGAA
>JAULBS010139395.1:0-27604 GCA_032355785.1 Symmetromphalus regularis | reverse complement strand
TGATAAACCAGTTGTGGACCACTGGCTGGAATGGAAAATAGCCCAAACTGCAAATGGGTCCACTGAGAAGGATCGACAGACCGGTTCACAGGCAGACACGCTACTGTTTGAGCTAGATCCCGCACCTGTCAGTGCAACAAACAAAAAAAAAGGCATTCTGAGAATAACAAGAGTACATTCTATATGACAATACACGAAATCAAAGGATGTATTGGAGTACGGACACCAACACTGTAACAAAGAGTCTATGTGAGAATGGATTTATTAATGACAACAGTCGCCAGAAGAAAAAAAAAACTCTGCATGGCTGGCTAGTGTTAGAGGAAAACCACGAAAGAAATGAACGAGTAGCGGAAAACGAATAGATTCCTAAACTGAATTGTCTTCGTCAATAAGTCTGTATTTGTTCAGTGCGACTCCACACTTATGAAACAATGGTCTATTGATTCACCATTCCAGTATGATAAGAACCAAAACAACCATTGACAGTACTGTACAACTATTTTTGACGCGTGGGCGTAGAGCGGAACAAATGTCTTGATTACGTTCGGGGTCAGCTAGATTTCTGAAACGCTAGGAACTTTTGGTCGGATGTATTTATTTTCGCGCTTATATATAATTAAGGTTCAAGCACGCTATCCTGGACATACAACTCAGCTTCCTGTGCTGTCTGTCTAGGACAGAGGTTAGTGTTAGTAAGAGAGACGAAACCCGCTACCGTCACACTAATGCGGCTACTCTTATCGATAAGCAGTAAGGGATCTTTTATATGCACTATCAGATAGAGAGGATAGCACATACCACGACCTTTTATAAACCAGTTGTGGACCACTGATCAGTGTAAGTGGTATACACCTACCCAATGAGCTTTGCGAAGCACTCACTCTGGGTTGGAGCCGATACTGAGATTAAAAATCCCATGCCTTGACTGAGGTCGACTGAGGTAGCGGGATGGTCCGTCCCCTCCCCCGTTTTTGGAAAAGGGTATGTTCCGTCACCCCCACTTTCAGGAACGGATTTTCGCCCTTGCATTCACATTTTGGTACTTGCTTCCTAACTGATCTAAAAGTAAAGTGTGTTGATAAATATCGTTAAATCCAATAATAGAAGGAATTGTGATATCCTCTGCTCGGGTATCACTGTCACAATTACAATCATACAGATCTTTCCAAAACAATATAATGTAAATACTGCATAGCCGTAGGAACTGGTGGCCTGGGAGAAGTGAGGGGAAAGGGGACGCACATGCTCCTCACCTTTCTGCCTTTTTTTTTACATATTAATGTTTGTCAATGCAACAACAATTTTTTTTTTTAATTATTACTATTTTGTAATTATTCCCACATTATTATTATTTATTTTTTTAATTATTATTTTTTATTACAACCAAAATCTCATATATAGTTTGTACCCGATTCGTCAGTGCCCCGTTACATCTCCAAACCAAACTCCCAAAGTCATTCCTATGGGTCTATATTGTACATGTTAACACACTAACTCGGCTGAAAGTTACAGGATCAAATTTCAGTCGACATGGGATTTTTAAACTCAACACCGGCTCCAATTTAGAGTGACAGTTCCAAAAGGCTCCATGGGTAGGTGTTCGCCATTACACAGACTTGTGGTCCACAACTAATTTATCAAAAGCAGTGGTATGTGCTGTCCTGTCTGTGAGGAAACACCTATAAAAGATCCTTCTCCACTAACTGGAAAGGCTAGCCTATATCGCAGTAGCTAGTTTTCTCTAAAGACTGTGAGTTGCAAACCACTATAAGTCTGACATCTAATAGACGCTGAATAAACTTGCTGGGATGTCATTAAACAACCAATCCTTTCCTTTGCTAAAATATTACATTTTGTGCAGGAATATTTCAAAGTATATGTAGAGTAACTTACCTTATATAAAAAAGACTTTTCAAAATATGTGTACACCAACGAATTTTTATCATTGTAGCCCTTATTATAGGATGAGAATGGTCCATCTATAATTCTAAGACTGCACTTGAGCTTGTTTGTTCTGGATATCACTGTCAAATAAAACGAGAAGAAAAAAAATGAAACCTGAAATATATCAATGCAGGAAATGAAGTGAAATTTGCCCATCATCATTATTATTATCATCATCATAATCACAATGATCATCATGATCTTCATCACCATCCCGATCCTTATCACCATCATCATCATCATCTACACCACCATCGTCGTCATCGAGCATCATCATCATAAATGATAAACATCATTATTATTATTATCATGATAATTATAATCATCATCGACCATCGTCATCATCAACATCATCATCATCATCATCATGAACAATAATATCATAATGTTACTTGGAAATCGTAACCTACAGCAACTAATGTATTCAGCACAATGATTTTCTCTCTCACAAAAACATCAAACATTATCATGACTGAGTTAAATACCATGAACAGCGTGCTTAAACCTTTATTTAAGCTACAAGATTATCATCATAAAGTTGCTTATATTCAACACAAGAAAGGAAGACAAATTCAAATTACATCCAGAAAGTCGTCAGATTTAATTTATGTAAAGCTATAATCTTAGTGCAAGTTTTGTAACTTTGTCTAAACTTTTGTCTTTGAGTATATAATATAATATAATACAATTTTTTTAAATATAATATAATATAACTTTTAATATAATATAATATATTAGTCATGTAATAATTATGTTTTTACTCATATATTCAGGGTCGTTGTTCCACGTGTTTGATGAAAAAACAACACTGACATTACACATCAAAATACATTTTCATCAAAGTAAAACACAAACCGACGCCTGCCATTTTGATCTAGAATTATTCATGATGAGAATAAAATCATGAATAAGCAAGCAGATAAGTGAGAAATATTTATGGTAAATAGGAAATTGCTATGAGCTAATCGATTGAAACAGTGTTGCTGTCATTCACTTGATGTAGCTGGATCGTAACGTGGGTTCGTATCAGTTACAATGAAACATTCCATTTTAAAAAAAAAAATAATAAAAAAAAAATAAAACAGACAACTATAAGTGACAACGTTTCAAGTTGCCAGAAATACACGATGGACATAAGGGGTCAAATTTTTATTTTCATTATGTTCACGAGCGCACAGAACGTACTCTTCCCCCATCCACCCACCCACCACCTACCCAAACTCGTACAAACAGAAAAGGATAATAAATGATGATTCCCGAAATAGTATTATCGTTATTTTTTTTTTATTTTTTTTAATGCGTTTATATCCCTTTAACCCCCTCCCACCAAAATACGTTTTGTACGCTCGTGAAAATTATGAAAAACAGGATGACCGCTAATTTATATATCTTTTAGAGTTTGTAAATATACTGTTCAGACGCGGTCCCATGGGGGTTGGGGGGGGGGGCACCCGGCGCACACACACCCTAATTTTCGGGCAATGAAAATTTTTCTTGTAAAACCCTAAGCGACATTACTTCACATGCACTATATTTTTAGCGTCACAAAAGTTTCCCTCCCCCCCATTTACAATTGCTGGAACCGCCCCTGACTGTTCATACTCAACTAGTTCTCGAATCAACACTGAGGATCTCTGTAGACCTATTTGCAATTTGGATTATTTTCCGTTCTAACCAGTGGTCCACAATTAGCTCATCAAAGGCCGTGGAATGTGGTGTCCTATCTGTGGGAAAGTGCATATAGAAGACCCTTTGCTGCTTATCGGAAACAGTAGCATAAGAGGCGGCAACGGGTTTCTTCTAAATAAATATCTCAGAATGACCATATGTTTGACGTCCAATAGCTCTAAAGGCATTGTTAAATGGAAATACGATAATATTGAAATACTACTCAAAACCGAATCTCGGAAAAAGGAAGAGTTCAAAGGAAGTGAAAGATCAATCATGAGGTCTAAATAAATTAAAAGGAATCGTTGTAAAACGCAGTGGTGACACCATATGTTTGTGAAAGTTAATCTATCCTGCCAGATCAGTTGTATCTTTGATGTGTGTAAACACATCTCTTAAAGCTCGTTCACACACACACAAAATATAATAATAATAATAGTAATAATTAAAAAAAATAATAATAACAATAATAATAATAATTTAAATAATAATAATAATAACAGTCATAATAATAATAATAATAATAATAATAATTACAATAATAATAACAAAAATAAATATACACAACCAAAAAAAAAAAGAAAGTATGCATGTAATCAATAATCATTTATTTCACAAACCAGATGACATTCATGACATAAATTCTGAAATTAGATAACCACACAATTTAGGAGGAAGTGTGTGTGCAGTAATATCACAAGTTACCTACTTGTTTGCTGCCAGTGAACCATTACTGTGACCACACAACGCAACAAAAATATTTTAACATGTATACTTTCTTGTTTGGTTGAGTAAATAAAAATAATGAAAAAAAATATATATATATTATTAAAATTTGGTTGAGTAAATAAAAATTTATGAAAAAAAATAAATAAATAATAATAATAATAAAATTATAATTAAAACAATAAAATTTAACCTCTAGATGTGTCCATAACCAAAAACAATGGAAACGACAACCTGCTACAAACCAGAATTTATATAGAAAGTGAAACTCCCACTTTAGATGTTTAGAATATCTAAAACTGATCGAAGAAGAAGAAAGAGAAGAAGAAGTCATAAGGTATTTCACGTGGTAAATTGTTCTGTCCCTTATATCTAAATGTTTCATGGTAGATAACTCTGCTTGTACATGACTTTTTAATTTTTTAAACCGTTTTCAAACGACTGAAATCAAGATAGCAGGTGCTATGTATATTTGCAAATAAGACTAATCAAAATATAGAGAAAGATGCACCCATTGCTTATGGAATATGTTCTTTTAACGTTATACAACGTTTTTTTTTTTAATACAACCTAAACAAATTTATCTAAAACTACGATGACCCCACGATGGATAAGGACAAATGATGTACGTACGTCCATCACCACATGTGTTCAAGCACGCCAAGCCCTAAGTAAGCAAATTTATAATTTTAATATAAGTACATGTATGCATAAATGTAAAATTGTGCATTATACTATACTGAACATAATAGTCAAGCTGATATACTTACAAGGCAATGATTCGGAAACTACAGGATGAGTTGCGCTGTCATTCTCTGTAAAAAAAAAAAAATACAATGCATTAATATATTAGTTTCATTCTCAGTGGACCCATTTGCAGTTTGGGCTATTTTCCGTTCCAACCAGTCGTCCACAACTGGTTTATCAAAGGCCGTGGTATGTGCTGTGCTGTCTGTGGGAAGGTGCATATAAAATATCCCTTGCTGCTTATCGGAAGGAGTAGCCTATGTGGCGGTAGCGGGTTTCCTCTAAAAAAAGACACGTCAGAATGACCATATGTATGACGTCCAATAGCCGATGATAAGATAAAAATCAATGTGCTATAGAGGCGTCGTTAAATAAAACAAAACTTTACTTTTTAAAGGTTGCAAACCCCTTTCTCTCCACCTCCTTCAACATACACCTTCAGTGAAATATTGGGTCTGCCCCTGCCATTGAATCACATTTTGAAATATATTAATGATGTACCCTTTCATTTTCCGTGCAACATGTTTTTGTGTTCCAATAAAAGACAACGCAGTTTCTCTGTGTCGTGTCAATATAGCTTGTATCAAATGCAAGGTTAGTGGTCATGGAGAAATTGCATGACACTTGAAAACTAGTTTCCTTATTATCACGTTTAACACTTGGGGTAATAAATACATTTTATTACCAATTTAAAAAGAATTCGCTAATTTGTTAGTCGCCTTGATTTGTTATTGTTGATCAAAACCTTTGTCGGATAAAAGATCAGTTGTGCGTGATTGATTGAATCCACGTTTACACGCACGACAAAACAAACACTAATAACACGGGCTTTTAAACACTAATTGGCAGACTGAATACACTAAGGTACCGCGTGTAGGTCAGAGGGGAAAAAACACTCAAAAGCATTGGACCGACACCATGATTATCAATATATCCAAGTATATCGAGCAAGATCAGCCGACGTACACAAAAAAGACAATACGTATCTATGCCTTGATCAATGCAAGCTCGTAGCCCAATCACTCTGGGGTTCCTAAGGGAGTTGGCGACTTTTCAAGCACGGAGGTGTCTGACAAAACAAACTAGTAGAGCAAATAACTGAATTTCATAGCAATAAAGCGCATGACATTCAATCCGCTCTTTTTTTTTACTACAGGAGAATGGATAGATGACTGTACTAACGGTTAACGCTATCAATATCACTGAGCGCATGAACAGGGTGCAGCTGTGGGCTAGCATGTACCAATATACAGTCAAACCTGACCAAAAATCACATTTAAGGAATAACCTTCAATGCATTGGTGTTTTCCCTAGAAATTTGGAAAGGTGTGGTAGAATATGCATTTTGGGGGCATTTTTATTATTTTCAGGGCATTTTATTTTTATTATCAAAATTAGACCATAATAATTTAGTTTAATAATATTTTTAAATGATTGGATAATGGCAGTTGTAACAAACATATTGATTTCATTAGGTAAAATGCTTATAAAACAATTAGTTTTTACAACTAATTGCCATCTCCAAGGATTTACAAAACAATAGACTGGCTATAGACTGTCATGCGCCAACGCGCTTGTTGGATTGCCCTTTATAATGTATGTATACGTTTAGATTGTGATCTTATAATTAGACGTCAAATTCCTTTTTTGTGTCTGTATTGAAAAAAGGCCATTCAGAAAATAATTACTGAGAAAATGGCGTGTTTAATCTTAGGACAGCATGGCACTGCCCAGGGGAAAGATGGCGCTAGACTATTGAGGCATGGTGCCATGCCATGCTAAAACAAGCTACGGAAAACACCAAATACATGTTAGTTATAATATAGAGTATTTAACTATGAAACCGAATATCGCGATAATATCAGTTTTGAAATACTTTAATGATGTACCCATTCATTTTCCGTGTAACATATTTTTTGTGTTCCAAACAGAAATGCCTGTTAACATAAAAAAAATACAATACTGTTTCCCTGTGTCATGTCAGTATAGCTTGTATCATTGTCACACCCCTACAATGAGAAAAACACGTACAGTAATTGATAACGTGGTGTTTGTAGGTTTTTATCAAACAAACTGTAGCAACCAGGAACAGCCCTGTAAATGGGCTTGTTTGTTTGGGGGATAAACAAGAAAAAATGATCTATGGAAAATGTGTCTACGGAGAAGAGTTTAAAATTAAAACAACTATGCATGGGTCATTTTGGATGATGAATTAGATATAAAATGTTCTGTGTGTGGGTTCATTTTCATGAATATGTAAAGAAAACAAGAATATAATAGAAATTAAAGATAAAATATTGATCATTTAAACAGGGCAATAGTTTACCTCAGTTGGAGTTTTATTCTAACTACAGCCCAAAATATGTTCATTCTTACATTAATTTTATTTCACTGTGTGCTGTAGACATTTAAATATTTAATATCTTCTTTTCCAGTCTTCTAACTTGCATTTGGAACCCATATCCAGAGCACAGAGTACGAATTCACGGCATTCCCATAACTCAACGCAACCACATCCTAAAACACCAGGAGCAGTCCGCCAGCACATCGTTGCTATGAAATCGCCGGAAATAGCCGAAATGTCCAACGAAAAGTCTCCGGACAATTGCGTTCGATTTCAAGATGTCGCAGACGAAGAAAAGTGCTACGAAACGGAATATTCTATTGTGTATCCGAATATACTCAGCGACAAAAACAATGAGTATGATGATCTAAGTTTTTTGCCAAGACCCAAAAGAATCCACGCAAAGCGAGAACTGCCTTGGGTTTATAGGTTCAAAGTGAAAAAGAATATGAATTCCTTGTCAAAAATAATGGCCAGCAAAACTCCAAATTCACAAACAGTTTCAGAAGCAGGGACGTGATTCAGCCAGACAAAACAATCTACACACTTCAAAAAAGGTTAAGCATCACTTAGTCGTTGTCATACCTGTTATGCATTATTTAATTTACCAATTTCGCCAAGCAAAACTAAAAAATTATCCATTAATGTACAGACCACGTGTAACATACAATTTGTTATAACATATTCATGTGTAGTGTATTTTAAATATTTCACGACCTTAGCATAATACGATTTTCAAACTCTATATCAGATTTTGGTTATAATGGCAAACATTAACGTGTAAAAAAACAAAGGCTCACAAGTGGGGGCATGTGCCCACCTCCATCCCACCTCCGGTTGCTACATGACTGTGCATATGTAACAGTTATTAATGTAAACAAGTACATATTCTCTAATAATAAATATTCATTCCAAAACAAAATTACAAATATATTTGTACATCGATAAATTTAGTGTGACAAACTTAAAGATAAAAACAAAAATTAAAATATAAACTAATTTTTTTTTCTTGATTTATACTCATGAAAAAATAGTAACGATCTCAGACCACAACCGACGGGCCGGCTTGGAATGACATTTGATAACCAGCCGAAATCGTATGGAATACGGTAATTCATTATTAGGAATAAGGACTAATGCCATGTTCATATATTTACGGATCAGCATCTTTTTTTTTTTTTTGCTAACTTTATCTTTAACTACTTTTTGATTCCCGTTTTCTTCAGATATATATACGTACGAAAACGAAGAAAAATCACGCAGATTATATATCCTCGAGTAATCAGTTTCCGGTCTATTAAGGAGAAAAACCTTATACACGCGCAGTTGTAATCACAGAATTAATGTAACAGAATAATATTTTAATTTGGTTATGTTACTATTAAAATCAACCAACAAATCTTTCAAATCTTATCTGTTTATATATTTATAAAAACGAAATCGCTACCTGGTCTGATGTTGACATTTTGTGAATTTCTCTCCGGAGCCGGTTTATTTTTAGAAAAAGTTAGTCTAGTTGTCGTACCGTAAAACATGTCACGTGATTTTCTAAACTTAAGGCAGACGACACAATTTCATGTTTGTGAGTTCTGCCAGTGACAATTGCTGCTTATTTTGGTATGTATTGATGTTGTTCGTTATTTAGTGAATCTGCAATGCCAAATGAGTTATCACTCAACCTTTTAAAAAGTTAATTTTTAAACGTTCTTTTTCTAATTTTTTCTTCTGAAAGTGAAAATTTGTATTTTTGTAACATAATTATTCCAATGTTAAGGTTCACTTATGTGCAGATTCGTTGTAAACAAACCTAACAAAAATAAACCGACTCCAGATTTAGGCCGGAAACTAATATGATTATAAGCGATATATGAAGAACACGTGGTGCTTAACTTTTCTACGGTTTATTTTGATTACTGATCTCTTGCTGGTGAAATTGTATTTTAAGTTAATTTTGTGTTGTGTGCATTATGTCTTATGAACAGAGAACTAATGAAGTTCATTTATTTATTATTGCATGTATGTATCAATGTAAAATTGTCAGTGTGTTGTTAAGTGACAACATGCTACTATCGTATTTCATTAGAACTGGTGACATGAATTAAATCCCATGCATTAACTAATGGGAACAGTGGAAGTGGTTATCTTGAACATGAACGAGCATCATTAAAAAAAAAAAAAAAAATATTTTAAAAACTTGAAAATACTCTATATACCCTTATAGTACTAAATAAGATAAAGAGAAATCCAATGAGTGGTGCAGCTATGGTCCTAAATGTTTGTAAATATATGCAAGGGCATGAATTATATATAATAAATAAATAAAAATGAAGTCCGATCATCTCAAAACCTAATGCGTGTGTCGAGAAGACTTATTGCTGGTGGGATCCACTGTATTAGCGGTGTGGGGAGTCACAGTACACTTCACCCGGGCGGGGGCACTGGCCCTCAATGCTTCTCTCTCATCTATATCCGCCTTTGTTTAAATTGTACCCAAGGAGACGCAATACACGATGGTATACGAACTTAATATACTTGGATACCTTTCAATAATATTCTGGCATAGAATATACCGATTTAGTAATGATTCTTTTTTAAATTATGATTTTTTGTTTTTTATATCAATCGCCGAATCGTGTGTTAAAACAGAGCAAATAGTTTGACAAGTGACATTTTAAACAAGAGGAATGCAGAAAGAATGAAATATGATAAGACATTTTTTTAATGTCTGTGTACCTCTACTTGTAAAATTGGCTTGATACCAATTAATATACAGGGTTGTTTCTTGTGTGAAGCGAGCATGAAGGTATAAGGTTTTTCCATGCCACTTGACTAACGTATCCAAAGAACTGTTCAAGCAACAAGGAATATGTAAAGACCGTTCCATTGATAAGCCGTTTCAGCATAATATTTATCAACTTAAGCTCATCCATGTGTAAACCCATATATACTGTATTGTTCAAATGTTTCATTCTGACATGTTCATTAGCAATGCTTCAATAATTGGAGCTGGCGCATTATGATTAAAATGCATTTAACTGTGAAATGAATGGTTAGCTTATCTTTTAACGACCGCTCCAACACAGGGGGATTTTATCGTGTTATATGGTGCTTCGATAAGAATTAATATTAGTAAAAGACGAAATAGTGTCCATGTTTGTTTTCTTTAAATAGGAGCGAGTCCATTTAAAATTTATATTTTTTAGTAGGTGGTTTTGAAAGGAGCTATTTATATATCTAGTCGTAGGTATTGGGTTTTATATATATATATATTAATAACAAAAAACAAAGGAGGTTGCCTTTCTCTGAACCCCTCCATGGATTAATAACTGAACGATCCAAACACAAAGGGACACCTTTAATAGTGGTTGTCTTCCCGCAACAGGCCATCGGTCATAACAATGGAAACTGGTAACGTTAATCGCCTAATTTAATTTTTACATTATAATTTGGTCGTAACTAATTTTGAAACCACTTCTCCAATATTAAAATTATAATAATTAAGATAACCTTCCATTTCTACAATCGCATTTTTATATAGGCCTTTATAAAATATTACGAAACTTATTGTTAATGGCAGCAATTATACCCAAACTCTGTTTAGGGAATAAAACAAAAAATTCACAAAATTATTTCATAAATTTTGTATCGAAAACATAGTAACTTACCATAAAAAGTATCAGGTTTTGAATTAACCAGGGGGAAACACGTTGAACTTCCTGTACGTGTATATAAATTACTTTTTTGGTTTAGTGTATACATTTTATGTCCCGACATTTCAAAAGCTTAAGTTGCATTTATAACCCACACAGTCCGCAATAAACTGTACCATAAATATGGGCACAGATGTTTATAACGACTTCATGTACATTGTCTACAGGCGTGGGACCTAGCGCGAAGATATAGCGTTCAATTGTATTTTAGTGTCCAATAATTAATATAGATAAACTTTTATAATAAAACACCCCAATATCATCATATTCTTCTATAGTAAAATCTCCGTAACTTTTTATTTTACGTTTTATGACAATGATTTCAGCCATTTTGAATTCCAAAATGGCGATCATCACCATCTTCGGTACGTAATACTAAATTCAAAATGGCTTGATAAGATAGTCTTGGTGACAGTCATAAAAATAATATAAAACTTTATAATAACGTTACTGTAATTGTAGCATGCTTTTGTACGGTTATATTTGCGAGTTTTATTACTAAAAGATCTTAAAGGGCTAATCTGAGTCGTATACGGTAGCAGTCCTCGGAAAAAAAAAAAAGTGTTAAAATATACTGCATTTAAGAGCATAAACTGTAACATTGACAGAACATGTTACAATCAAGCGGGGAGGGGGTATTAAAAGTTGGACAGATAGGAATTGGTGGCTGTCCTGATATTGAAATTTAGAATGTATCAAAATTAAATTCAAATAACAAATTATCACTAATATATGTCACAGTCCGTGATAATGAACAGTACCTTATATACTATGGATACGGTATTATAGTTGTAACCCAAATTAGTTATTTACTATCGATCAACTACTGAACAGCTTTGACTAATTAGATGCAGTCAAATAAAGATAAATCAGTGCCATTTCTTTATGACACTTTTGTTACATATGGCGTTTCCAGCATGCTAGCTAAGCAACACTAAAACGAAAATAAACATCAACTGTAAATACGTTTTCTACTTTGGCAAGACAGACCAAAACTGGAGGATTATGCTCAGTTTAGGGAGTGTACAGGCGCGGACGCAGGATTTCTGAAGAGGGGTGGGGGTCCAAATGTGATGGGTTAATATGACTGGGTGGAAATAGTTAATTTTCACATCCTTCCACTCGGAATATATATATCTATATAAAGATTTTAAAATACGAGAAAGGGGCCCGGGGCGGCCCCTGGATGCGCTAATGGCCTCACATCATCGCAATGACACAAGTCTGCCGAAGAACAATTCGAGTAGCAGCGAAGGATTTTTTTATAAGCACTTTCCCGGACAGGAAAACACAACGGTTTTTTGTTAAGAGTTGTGGACCACTGGCTGAAAGAATGGTTTACGTAACCGTAGCAGGCTTCCTCTTCAGACAATAAGTTGTAAACACTATATAATAATGACACGCAAGAGCCGCTGAATAAACGTGTTGTTCAATAATATGCAGTGATGCTACGTAATCCAATCTTTCAAATGAGCAACAAATTAAATAATGGACACTAGTATGAACGTCAAAGGTAAAACTAGGTCTCGATTCATTCTTTTGTGCTCCTAAGGATAAAAGAAGTATGCAGTTTTTCAACATCCCATTTCTGAATACTCTATACCACAGGATATTAGTAAACTCACTAAATTTAAGGTTTTAAATTGAAGGCGTCTGTCCAGCATTTTTTTTTTTTTTTTTGTTTACAAAATATACCCAAACCAAAAACAAAGTATACACATTTTGAATGATATTTTTTACTATAGCCTTTAAAGGGATATATTACAGATTATACACAAACACAAACAACATAAAAGCTTGAAAGCTTTATTCGTATTATTTACAATTATTAGATATTCATGATTTTCTTCTATTTTTTTTTTAATGTTAACTTTACGTATCAGCAAATGAAGATTAACAGAGCATCTTAATGACGAAAGTGTTCAAGTTACCGGAACAGAACACTTACACAAATACACCGATACACGAAGTCTGCACAATACAATGATAAGTCAGAGACAGGGTTACTCTCAATTATATAGATTCAAAACGGTGAAATACAAAAAGTACATATATTTAAACAAAAATCAAATGCATTTAGTAGGCCTAAATAGAACAACAAACTTTAACACCAGACAAGTGTCAAATATAAAGTAAGTCATGTAGTAACAAATAAATTAAAGTTCTGTTGTATATCTAAAATATTCAAGACGTGTGCACAGAATGTCAGCTACTGTATAGCTAAAAAAAATAATGAAGTAGTTGTGATAGAGGCCTAATGAAGGACAGAACATATTGCATGTATGTAACATACAAAACATTACTGTCATTTGACCCTACAGTTTTAAAGTCAAACATATTTATATCATTTAATTCTTACAATAAATAAATTTCCCAGCAACAGAAATGAAACACATAATGTGCATGAAATGAATATTGCAAAGAATGTTAAGAAATCTGAAATGCAACATGGCCAAAATAATACTGTAACAACTTGCGACCCAAGAATAACAGGTTTCAGATACGATGATTAACTATTAAGAATGATGTATCTTCAGTTCATGATGAAACATATGATCTTTAACTATAGTCTCTTTCGGGGCCAGAGTGGATTGCCACATTTTGACAGTGTTGCTCAACTGGCGAGTACGCCAATTTTCTTTCTTCTCTTTTCAAATAACTCTAAATAAACAGACTTTTATTCACTGAAGTTTTTGAAAATGTTTACGTGAAGTAAATTGAATGCTTTTTGTGTACATCTCATGTTGTCAAGTGGCCTGCATAAGCAATGTTCTTGTCAAAAAGTTTTGCTTCCCAACCATTATAATAATGTCTGTTTTGAAACTGAACTTGTCACAGAATTCTTATATAATTTGTATGCAATTGTTGCTCAAAACACTCTTATTTTGAATTTAAACAATAGGAATAAAAATTTGTTACCAGTTACCATTTGTACGCAAAATCGTAACAAATACAGATGAGTTACGCTAGAATATAGTCAATCTTATAAATCATTATAACTAAGGACAACATCATGTTCTTTCAATTGTTGTTAAAACAAAACATTCTCAATATTTACTAATATTTAAGGGAAATGCAAAACAGTTTTAGCAGACACTTATCTGTGAAGATTCTTTTCGTCAATATTTCATGTTTTATAAAAACTCAATTCTACTAATGAATTGAATACAATATAGAGTAATACAAATTAATGGAGTGAAGTTCACTGAAAAGAAACAATTTCCTAGTAAATAACAAACTCTTAACCAACAAAGGATTAACATTAAACAAAACCTTGCACTATTAATAGTATGCACATTTTACAAACCTGTACAAACACTGTCAACGTACAATATAAAAATCTGAACAAGTTTTCTTTTTGAAGGTTCTTATTTCCTGGATGTGATTTCATTAAATATTTATATAAATATACATACATACATATGAAAACTACAAATAGAAAATAAAAATTTGCTGAAAGAGAAATATTAAATTATTAACTTGAAACGAAACAATTATACACAATATGTATCACAGATAGTTTCTTGGTACACCACCAAATTATCCAGGAACTACTGCTTGTCATGGACTTGAAGTTGGATTACCCATTACCACGATTACGTGACAAAATAATTAACTTCATATAATTAAGACACACACATATGACCGTTTGTCAATTCAAAAATATATTAACAAGATTATTTCACAGAATATTTAGCAATTGAAAAGTTTTAATCCTCTTCTTCTTAAGATACTTCACGCTGAAAATATTTTCAATTACATTGAATATAATGAATGACATTAAAAATAAAAGAAATCTAAAGATGTTGCTGGAACATTTCTGAGATGTGGAACTATACATCATGGCTTGGAACAAGGACTTGGCTATGTTAGAACTTCAGCAACATGGAACGAGCTGGACAAGAGATTACTGGACTTGCAAGATTAGGTGTTGACTTCAGATGTGGCACAGGAAAAGAACTGGATGGACACCAAATAAACTCCAGATATCTTCAAATTCTCGATTAAATTTAGAGAATACCATCTGCTCCATAGAATAGCAATTTAATGGGAAACCTTTTTAATTTAGCTTTTGCCTATAGAGAGGGCACCAACTATTTCAGCAGCAGACATACTCAACCTATTCAAACAGCCCAACTCAAATGCATAGCTGACATGATGATCAACATGACGCTGGAAACAAAGAACTGGATTCCTACTGATAATGAAGAACTGGTATAGCTTCTGGCACAATCTACTGTCCTATGTTGGTGTTTAGTAAACAAAATCATTTGTCCTTTTAGTCTTAAAAGCAGGAAAACACTCATCAAATTTCTGTCGAAGCCTTTTGGTCTACGACATGGAAACCTTGTCAAGCTAAATCTGAAACTAGGATCTTTGTTTTACACCAAAATAGGTGTAAGACAAAGGCCCCCCTTTCAGACAGATCCTCGGTGCAGATAATACTTTTTGAAGTCGATGATGCCACACCATGACATTTGGATAACTGGCTATACAAATGCTCCATGATCCAGGTATTTCCTATTTCCTAACAGTTCTGGTTGCAGAAACAACTTACTCAAACCGAAATTTATCTTCTGGCTAATGATTAAATTATGTCTTTAAGGAACAACGGGTCAACCATTCCTCTTCCCGTAACTAACAGATAACTAATTTTGTCTCTTCACAACTCAACAAGAAATCCTCTTCTTAATTTAAACCATCCCAGTCTCTGATTTTGTGACAACCAATAACAAAAGCAACAAACTCAAATGCAAACTCTTCTCTAAATTTAGAATGCATTTTCAGGTGCATGATGAAAAACTTCTACCACATCCGGCAGTCCTAGAAATGACAAACCAACCCCAACCCACTAATACAATTTTCTTCATTTAAAATAAGTTGAAAGCTTTTCATTTGAAGATAATTACATCCCAATGATATTTACTCACAGATTCCCCACCTACTTCAAATTCCCTGGTGACAAAACTTTTCATTCAAGTCCTATTTACCAGCCAGAATTGAAATTACTTCCATATGCAGCTCTTGTTGGAAATGAGCATGAAGAGACAGGTTGTGATGATATGCTTAACCTTTTGAATGATGACAATACACAATGACATCCGAAGCTCTGACACCAAGAAACTTCATAATACTGCCAGACATTCTATGAGAACAGGAATTTTAATGCACCGCATCTCCCAACAGCTACAATGCTTGAACAGCAGTATTGCTTGCTTTGCAGTCAATTTTCGTCTTATCAGCTGAAAACACCACCCCCTTGTCTTTGAGAAATTCTAACACTTCATCCGTTTGCGCAAATCCTAACTCTTTCTGGATGATTGCTAATGGCAACATTTGGCGATACCTACATGCGGATACAAGGTCATCATCATGGTCAGGAAGATAATGAAAAGAAGAGGAAAAACATGTTACACAAACATAGTCAAAATATCAAACTGTTTAAAATACTTACCAATCATTTCAACATAGTTTTGTAAATAAAACTCTACATATTTGGGCACCAAACTTACCAGCAAAATTATCTTCCCACATTTCAGTCAGGGCAGAAAGGTTGCGATTAAGCTTACAATTTATTAAAATTTAAAACTTACCACAATTTATAAAACATTTTGCTGCTGGCCCCAGAATGTTAGCAGCTAATATATCAACTGATATATACTTACCAAAGTAACTGGATGGCTCATTCACAACCAGAATTGTGTAACAAAATGGTATTTATATTTTTTTCAGTTGAATAGTTTGTTAACTGTTATTCAAATAAATTAGCAATATCTTAACTGAACAGCAAAATGTTTCAATTTTCAAGCAATCTTTTACAAAAATATTTCAAAATATTCAAGTGCACTTAAATAAATTAACATTTTAAGAGCTAAATTTACAATTTTAAACAACTTGCACCTAATTTTCAGACATTTATTACAAATGTAATGAGATTTAACTTTAAAAATATTGTGATTATTTAAGATAAAAACATTTTTATTTAAAAATTTAAGAATAAATTCTAAAAAACTTTTACACCATACAAAAAACCTTAAATAACTAGAAGAAAATTCCAAAGAGATCCCATAAATATATAAGCAAAATAAGCATGCCAGAAATACGTACGACTTGATTAATGTTTTAAGTGCAATCTTCCGAACCCGCTCAACAAACCAATCCATCATGTATGAGGACATTTTAGGAGATGATCTATATAATTTGAAAAAGGAATGATAATTATTAAGGGCCCATGCTGAACGGACTGCTAAAGCATGCTTAATGCAGGGGTCATTCCGATGATCAGAAGAGAGTGATGACAATACCGTCGTCATATCTGTTAACAGTCAAGGTAAACAAAGTTTTTTTGGTTTAACACCACCACTAGAGCATACTGATTTATTAATCATCACCCACTAGATGTCAAACATTTGGAAAACTGACATGCCGTCAAGTGTTAGCCAGCCTGATGAGTTTTCAACCAGTCTTCTGCTACCACTTGACCACTGAGGCTCTGAAGGTAAACAGATTTAAAATTGCATACATGTTATACCTATCATTAATGTCAGTGCATCTCGAGTTAAAACAATGAACATTATTTTCATCGAAGCACATTTTTTCAATCTTAGGTTAAAAAAAAAAATCAATGTTATTTCAATATTTCAAGGTGGTAACTCAATCCCTTTTGACAATTTGCAGGTTTGATATGCCCAAAACATCTCAATATTAAATTAAAAATCTATAATGTAACTGAAACATTATTTAGCTCTTGGTGACCTGACATTTATCACAACAGATAAAACAATTGATATGGATCTTAATTCTATTATGATTGGTAAACAATAAATTTCAGGTGAGTGTTCCACAGATCTATCGTAAGGATGTACTTAGGCTAAAAAAGACAAAATTTGGGATCACCGTAAAAAAGAAAAAAAGGCTGCTGTCATGTGTTCTCCCCAAAAACATTTGATAAAAACCACCCTATTGTGGTTCAATATGGAGTATTTCTTGGTTTAAAAAAATAAAATAAAATATTAAAAGGACACTTTTCAACCCCACCCTAATGTACTACTAGTTACAGCTCAACTGTGCTGCATTAAGACTGGTTAGAATTTTAGTAAGAAAAGAAGTCACCAACACAAACATTTTGAAATCAAAAGCATCACCTGGTAAAGAAATCTAATTTTCAAAATAGGAAATTAAGTTTTATATGTGTTAAAAAGTATAAATGAAGAGCAAAGGATACCAAGAGAATTTGAGGTAAATATATAGTAGAGTATTCTGTAAGCTGTGAATTCCAAGATGTTGCCCATGTGTCCTTCCTGGTAAAGAAGCTTCAGCTGGGTCTGACACTGGTTGAACTCTTCGTGATCACACTAAAATAAAACAACACATTTCATTACGACACAAAACAGAAAAATTTATTTTTTACCATGTATATTCAATTTGCAGACAGAGATTTAGTAATTACCCATTATTTAAAAGAACAAAAAATAATTTTAAAATGTTGTTTTGCTCTCTGACATCTCTTATGTATATTATAGTAAATATTGGTATATGCTTTTAGAAAAACATGATGTCTCCTTTTTTCATAAGCCTGTTCAGAATTATGATACTTTATATTTAAGTGTGGCATATCTAATAATAAAAATACTAAAAACACATACAAAGCATCTAAACCAAACAAATTATTTCTCAAGTTATAGTAGCATTCAAACAAATACCAAATTAAATTGCAAATGAAACATTTTACCTTCTCCATCGCCAGTCTGCCATGTGTTTCATAAACTTGCACTGTAAAGTCATCACGAATAACTTGGACCTTAGAAAAAAAAGAAGAGGAAAATATGTTACAAGTACAAAGTTGAAATACCTCGAAATGGTATAGGTTAGAGATCAGACAAATACATGTTTATAAAATAGCAGAAAATGACACAAAACTCTTAGTATGGTATAATTAATGGAGTAATCATGATCACAAACACGCAAGAATATCTTCACAGCAAAAGTAAACTGACGTCAAAATTTCTAAATTGTCTCTTCTTTTTCAATAAATTTAGGGTTTTTTTATTACAAATTTTTGAAGTAAAATAGGCTGCGAAATAAGTTCTCGATCAAAGTCAGATATGTCAAATTACCTTTAAAAGACGAAGGAAAAACAAAAATTCAATGGAATGACTATTTCACTAGATTAAAATAAAATGTACCAATTGGGAAACTTGGTGAGTGAGATGTATTAGATATCTGGGTAGTCAAACTTACAGTGAGGTCTTGTCGGATGGACTTGAGCTGCTCACAAGCATACCGATAATCAAGCTTTTGCTTCCAGTCTTCTTTCACCATTTCTAAAGACTTCTTCAAAACAGATATTGGACGAATGGTGGTGGCATCAGGTTCCTACAAAAAAAATAATAATACAAATATACTATCAGTTTAATTCAAGAAACTGTTTATACCAGACTGAGTTACTTCCAAACAGATGTTTAATGTACATTAAATTCGCTACTTTCACAAGAGTGGCCACATATTCTGAATTAAAATATTCTATTTTCATGATGAAGACACAAATTTCACTGAGCTGATTTACAAAAAACAAAAAATATATTTAATTGCAGTGAAATGGTTCATACAGGCCAATTAATTAACACGATAACCGCACACCTCCAAAGTTTTATGTTTTTTCAAAATTCTCTTCATTTTTTTTTTGTACTGGCATTTAGTGTTTTCCAGGTTAGTGGGCATTCATTGAGTAAAATAATTTGTGCATCCAGTTCAAACAGAGACTATAGCATGTACAAGTCAGCTTGTGAATTATTGACAATTAAATCACTTTCAGCATCCTATTAGTATAACATTGCTTCAAAATAATGATGAAATGAATGTCCAGGTTAAATCCTCAACATATCCAATAGGGATTAAGAATACTCGTTAACTCACTGGATTCATTTACATGCTTTAATACCGGTGTAAATTACAATATCTGTTATAAAATGTTTTATATAAACCCTGATATCAAGCATTAAAGAGTTCCACATGTACACATACCGTTGTGAGCCTGAGGTATCTCTTTTCCAAGTCTTGGCAGTTGCCAACAACACAGAAATTTGACAGATCTTGGTCTTCTGGATCATCATCATCAGTCTAAGATGGACAAAACAAATGTCATTATTTTATGTACATAAAGAACTCTACACAGAATGTATCTATGTGAAGCTGATGAAATCAGTTGTGTTAAGAGAGTGCCAGATTGGACAGGGGTTTGTTTTTATAGTGAAAGAAATACATATTTTTCAAAAAGTTCCTTTAAATCTTAAAGAGTGGCAAATACTGGCATCTGAGAATTGAAAATAATACAACACAAAATGCATCAGGTAAACAGTGACAATAACTATTCGATAGTGATAGGTGAAAAAGATATTTGTTTACAGTTGTCAGGCATGTACTGTGTTGACGTACTCAAAAGGGAGTTCATACACTTTAACAACCAAATTCCACAACTATTCATGACATTTTCACAACAATTTCCAATATCTTTTCACTTTAAATTTCAATTTCTTGTTCCAAAAGCATTATAGAAAGACAATTTTCCATGACTATGTACATCGGGATTAAAATTCAGAAGGTCGGTACCAGCCTGGAATCTTATTAGCAAATTCCATGACCTTCCAGGATTTCCATGACAAAAGCTGCACAATGTAAACTATGTCTACAGTATGTAAAACAACTTAAATCTCATCATTCTAGGGTCACAGGTTCATATTGCTGTTGTCTGTAAATATATCAGTTCCTAAAATAGTGTATTGGTGACCTTCCAGTGGCCATAAATTTTATTCACGCGTGAAAAGTTAACAGGCAAGGGAAATCTACATTATCATTTTAAACAGGACTCACTGTAAAATTGTTGATGGTCAATGTGAGCTTTTTATGTGGAGTTTTCTTGGCTGTGATCTCCAAACCAAATCTTGCAGCTCTTTTGTCCATTCTGATTTGTTTCATAGGGTCATTAAATTCCATCTTATACTGACTGAAAACAAAAATTAATTTAATTTGTAATAGGTCGAATCTGCCTTTCCCAATAATTATTTGAAAACAGATTAAGTAACATTATCGCAGTTTAAATTTTCTTGTTGAATAGATTTAAATTGTATAAACTGGGGAAAAAAAGGTTTGCAAAGCAAAGTTATTTGTTATTATAGAAATAATCATTTGCTACCTTTAGTATCACAGCTTTTGGTCTCGTGGCTTATTTGGCATGTTTTATATAATGCTGTAATAGGCAGGATTTTTAAAGTATACTTGTCAAAAGATATAGTTTTATGTAGTTTTTCTTAAAATTTGAAGACTGATGTAATCACTTTTATAAATTCCTCTGACTATAATCACTAAGTAGATTAGATTTAACTTACTACAAAAAGACTATCTTTGGTAACCTGTGGTTGAAAAAAAAGGGCACAATTTACAACACTAATAGCATGTAAATTGTTTCTAGATTTTGTCAGTACTAACATCTTTGGAGACTTTTTGTTTTTCTTTGCTGGAACTGGTGATGGGCTCTCATCTCTTGGACTTTCATGATGAACATTTTTCCCTCGTCCAAATCCTCTACCCCTACCTCTACCGCGACCTCTAGCCCTTTGACCACGACCCTGACCTCTCTCAGACTTTCTTCTTTCACGAATAGGACTGAGACTGTTACTGGAATAGTAACAACATACATTTTCTTGACTATGTCACTTACTGAACATTTATAATCTTGATTATTTTATGGAAGTCTGTTAAGGCATACAGTAATTAAGACTTCAAAGCATCCAATTAATTATTCATACAACAGTTCCTAAAAAACTTAGCATCTCGCCTTCAAACAATTCAAGCATAAATTAAAAAAAGATAACTATTTAACAAAATATGCCTTTCAATAATACCTTCTTCGCCTTGCATGTCGTCTCCTCCTACTTGGTGACCTTGACCTGGAACGGCTACGAGAATGTGACCTTGACAAAGATCGTGACCAAGACCTAGATCTAGATCTGGACCAAGACCGGCTCCTGGACCTGCTCCTCGTCCTACTTCTCGACCTGGAGTCACTCAGTCTGTATGTTGGTACTCTGTTGTTAGAGTAAATTCCACGACCTAGAGAAAGTCCTCTTCTGCCTCCTCTTCCTCTCATGCCAAACGATCTGTTTTTATCCATTTTATTTGGTCTTGAATTTGGAGTAAAAGATGTGTCATCATTTCCAAAACTGTTAAAAAAAGGGAAGTTTTTATTTCAAATTAATATATCAATTATGACAATTAACCAGAAAAGTATGTCTCAGAGAGCTAATTATGGCATAATAAATCAGAACATCTACTCCCATTTCAAGTTTGACAGGCATAATTAAATTTTTTTTAAATAAATAACAAAATTATTAAGCATTTTATAAATTATTCAGTTTAATTATCTGAATCATCTATGCCAAAATAAAACAAATGTGTTTTGTATTAAAAAAAACGTTAAAATATTCTTTAAATTAAAGTGTTTTTTGATACTGATAAAAAAATATATATACCAATTGTTTTTGTCTTTCTGTCAAAATCTGAACTACAATAATACCATGTAAATGAAAATACCATAGTGACAGTAATTAATCATACTTGGGCAATGGTTCTTTTCTCCAGTCCACAGTCCATGTAGTACCTTCATTAAAAACTTTTGTTAGCTTTTCTTTCAAAAAACCTTCAAGTTTATCTTTCTGAACTTCAGTTGTAGCAGAGGCAAAAGCTCGCTGAACATACTCCCTAAACAATTATCATTAAGAAAATTAAAAAGTCATGCCCAACTTTATACATAAACTAATAATAAAATAAACTTTTTAAATGTATTACATGCATGAAGTCAAACACTGATAGTAAATTAAATGCATTTATCTTATTCTTGTTTTAACAAAAAACTATTTTTTAACGTATGGGGGTGGGGACTACATGAATTTAATAATTTAGAAAATACTCCTAAAATTTTAAGTCTTCACTAAGAACCTATTTGGTTAACATGTTCCAAACAACTAAAGGGTATTTCTGTTTTAGTAGTAAATAGGACTAGTGGATTTTTAACTATGGCTAGTGAATTTTGAAAATAACCAATCCCATGGCTTGTGGATTTAAAAACGATTCTAGACATCCTGATGAAATAAGATAGAAATTCCACTTTTAAACTAATTTTGTGATGTCTTGATAATACAAGAACATAGGGTTTAAGGGGTTATGCAAGTAACATATAGAACATTTTGTTCCTGTTGTGGCAAATCACTAAGTTCACAGATAGCTTATACTATTCAAATACAGAAAAGGAGAAATTGCTAATTCATATTTACGTGGCAACCGTTACCAATGACTTTTTAAAGATTAAAAATTAAATCGAAATATAAAATTATCAGCACTTACTTAAGAGAAGGTGGCCAGTCTTCATTATTCATAACTTTAGATGCACTGTCACTGAATAAAGACAAAAAAATAAATAAACAAATGTAAATTTTAAATATTTAGCAGGATATAATAAATTAATATGACTGATGAAAATGATAATGAAGCAAGTTATGTATGACATTTCATTTATTATCGGAACTGGATAAAATTTATAGTTAGCCATCCAGTGAATGATAATATTGTTTTAATACTACTCAATTTTTTTTTGTATCCATGGGTGTTAGTAGAATATTTTCCAAAGACAGAAATGCAAACAAGAGACAATCAAAATATAACTGATATAATATTTCTAAAAGACAGAATTCCGTTGGAAGACATCCATGTGTATCTGAAACAAGCCATATACAAAAAGGCTGTAATATAAACAAGAAGATTGCTATGAGTACCTGTTTGATGCAGCATTCCTTGAATTGTCTTTTTGTGGACTTGGCTTTTTCTGTTGCTTTGTAGGGTCAGGTAGCTGTGGTTGTGAAATGTTCTGTGGACTCTGTTGACGTAGCTGGTGCATTCTAGGCTGGTTAAAACGAATTCCTGGTGCCCCACCACGATTATTTTGTGCAACCATACCAACATTCTTTCTTTTTGGGATCTGAAATCGTATTCCACCAGAACCAGGAGCTTCTGAAAAGGTACAATGCAATTTGAAAGACTTTCTAAGTGGCAATGATGACAAACTGTTGTTATAACTTCGTTTCATGACCAATTTTAAAACCTCGCCTATGAGAAATGACAAATGGAACACAATTCAAACAACAAATTTTTAAAGTGGCAGGACACCACATTATTGTACAAAGTTTCAAATTTATGCATCAGAGTGTGAAATTAACTACCCATTAAAAACCAAATTGCTCAAATGTTGGTTAGCACAGTGTTTTAATTATTCCCTAACTTAGGTTTAAATTTAAAGCAGCCCAAAAAGTAGTTTGTTTTATTTAATGACACCTCAAGAGCACATTGATTTTTATCTTATCATCGGCTATTGGACGTCATACATATAGTCTTTCTGACATGTTTTTTTTTATAGGAAACCTATCATATCTATGTATTTAATATATTTTATAAATTAAATTTATTGTAAAAACTATTAAATGGTGACAACACAATGCACACACAGGGTACATGAAAAAGTATACTTGTTATCAGTTGAAGAGGACTCTGGGATAGTTTATTCCTCACTGATTGGTCAACCATGACTTAGTAATAACAAACACAGAGTAATGGGGAGACAACTCGCATGATTCAGGACAACGAATCATCATGATTATTTGTGCAAAGTTGAAAAAATGATTAGGTACAACAAAATTAAATACACATTTACTGTAATGTATGTCTGCAGTGGGTGGCGTGGGGAGGTGTTAATTAAATTCACAACTGTGTTTTATAAAATATCTTTAGAAAACAATTCAAAGAAAGAATGGCTGTTGTCACTCATTCATGACAAAGATAGAAAAATGTGAAAATAGTTTTAGCAGTACATTTCTATAATTACCATCTTTTTACAGTTGGGGCAATTAGAGTAAATAATAAATTATAAAACTACCAATGAATAATTAACTTAAGACATACGTTTATTTGCAAACTTGGGGTGGTTGCCATTCTGTTGGGAATAAGGTCCTTGGTATCTTTGATTCTTCATGTAAGGAGGGGGAATAGGACCTGGCTCGGAATTCTGATCAATATCATTGTCGATGCTCTTGTTATTTCCAGCTTCATTTTGGCTAAAGTCATGATGAGGCGGTGGTGGAGGACCATAATTATTGTATTGATCCTAAAAACAAGGAAGAGATCATCAACACTTAAGTTTTATTTTTATTGTGACCAATATAATTTCAACAAAAAATATTAATAGCAACTTGTCATTAGATAAAATGTCAATAAGGCTGGGCAAAATAAAAGTAGTTGAAACACAGAAATTTGAAGATAAGCATACTTATAGTTCATATTTTTTTCTTTCTCTATAGTCAAATGCATTTTTATTTCATGTTTTTTGTGTACATACTCTACTAACAATTATAAAAGGTGCTCAACAACAATAACAAAGAATTACAATAGATACTAAATTCGTTCTGATTAATGGTATATTTACAGAATAACATCAGTCTTACATTCATTCCAAAGGAATTATCCACTGGGTATGTTGGCATACTGTAATATCTGGAAATAAAATCAAACAAAATTTAATGCAAAATAGCAAGCTTACATTGGTTTTCGGGTGGACCAATAATTTAATCAGTTGAAGTTGAATTACCGAGATAAAAATATAGAATTAAAAAAGTAATTAGCATATATACAAAAAGTAAATCTAAAATGTTTTTTTTTAAATACCAATATGTCAGTCATCCTGAATGCACAATAAAAAGTCATCTACTATAAAAGTTCAAAGTTGAATAAATTTAATTTTCTTTAGATTTATGAATCACATTTTTCAGTGGTATATCTGTTTTTACACATACACCAGACATTAGTTTTTGAAAAAATCCACGTAAGTGATAGATCACATGCCTGAAAATGCTTAGACAAGTGATAAAATGAATGCCTGAAACGACTTATGCGAGTGAAAAATCGCCATGCTGTTTAATTAAATTTTGACCATCTACGTTGGAGAACTTCGTCTGATATATCGGAACAACTCAGCTATGTTACGAATTATACCAATAAAACGAAATCTGCCAAGGTTTTCCGAATGTCTTAACACCACAAATGGAAATGATCAAGGATAATCAAATGTAATTGTAACAGACTGATCAAATGTTGTACGGATACCCAATTAGCATAGCAAAGAAGAATACCAGTTATATGTTTTTCCTTTTAAAAATCATAGATATGATGAGTTATGAAGTCAATATACTAGTACAAATGTTTGAAATATTTATAGAAGATTTATTATGTAATGAGCTGACAAAAGTATGAAAATACGTATTATTCTTAATTAGATGAGCGATTTCCAAGTGGTACGAGTGTGATTTATCACACCCGTCGATTAAAATTACAGGTGTTGTACGGGTGCAATCGCACCTGCACACCTTAAAAACTAAGGTCTGATACACCATAAAATGATCAATGCAGGACATTTTGATGTGTAGAACAAAAAATTATATTTTCTGGACTAAAATAAACTTACGAGCAATATTGTTGATACATGGCTACAGGGTTGTAGAAATAGGGATCATTTGGTGGAGGTGGACCTGGGATATCTGGATTAAATGGAGGTGGTGGTGGGGGAGGAGTGAAGTTGTTTTGTTCTTGTTTCTTTTTATTATTATTATTCTTCTGTGGTGAGGTTGCATTCACTGCTTCCAAAGCTTTCCGGGCCTTCTGCCATGATTCTGGCCTGTAACAAAAATAAACATATTTATTATTATATATGGGCAATTCCGTGTTGAAGTAAACCAATATATCATTTTTAGATAATTGGGTATCATTTAAAAGGTTATTATATATAGTGTCAAATATTAAATTAATCTACTTTCAACAAATATCATGTAGTCATTAATAGTACAGCAAACACGAAAACCATCAATTTGATAATATATCACAATTGAGTTCATTAAATTTTTTAACATTATTTTTACTAGAAACATGTAAGTTGTAGGATATTTATTTAATGGAGCAGATTTCTAGATACATACTTTTAATGATATACAAAGTTTGTACCTTTAGTCAAAAAGTAATTTTAAAACAAATTTTAATAGGTAGTCCAACACCAAAAAATGGCATTTTTTAATCTCCACTCCTGCTCGGTGGTTGAAAAATGTTACTAAGTGAGATTCAACATTAATTTTATGTATTTGAACCAACCATATTACACGAAACAAATAGTACAGCTAAGAAACAATCAGAATCCACCTAAGAATTCTAGACACATACACAAGATAGCTGTGAATCGTGTGATCATGGATAAAAATGTTGACAAGTAACTACAGCAAAATGTAGCGAGTTGATCCGATCATCAAGTTTGAGTTTTATTTTTAGGAGGTAGGGCTAGTGAATTTTTAAGTCGGGCTAGTGAATTTTGAAAATC
>JAULBS010139384.1:0-12822 GCA_032355785.1 Symmetromphalus regularis | reverse complement strand
ATATTAGCCTGAAAATACAAAACAACTCACATATATGTATATATGATAGTAACAGTAATAACAGGTTAAGAACTTGGTCCTCTGAGCCCATGATGGAATGAATATTAGCCTGAAAATACAAAACAACTCACATATATGTATATATGATAGTAACAGTAATAACAGGTTAAGAACTTGGAAACCCACTAATGCCACATAGGCTACACTTTACAGCAAAGGATTTATATATGCACTTCCCAAAGGCAGGACAGCACATACCATGGCCTTTGATAAACCAGTTGTGGACCACTGGTAGGTGTAAGTTGCTTACACCTACCCACTGAGTCTTTGCGGAGCACTCACTTTGGGTTGAACCAGTATCGAGATAAAAAATGTCATGCCTTGACTGAGATTCAATCCTTGTACCTACTAGCCATAACAGTTTAACCACTGCGCCACTGAGGTCAGTAGAATCCATTTGGATTCCTGCTACTTCAAGTCAAGGTAATGTATGAGAATCATTAAGTGACTAACACGGTATACCACGGTTTTTAAAAACACTGCGTAATGTACCATGATATACCACATTATTCGTACATTACCAGTAGTATTCTAATCACTTCAACTTAGTGATAGCATAATGTTTTAACACTTATCTTTGTTAAGACTGAGGCGATATGACATGCTATAATGAAACAAAAGTTGTGATTCTGACTGATTCAGTTCCATACATTGGAAGTTTGGAGGATGGAGTATCTCCCCAATCCAAAAAGTGGTTGACGCCTTTATAGACACCCCCCCCCACCTTCGTGTACTTCTAGATATTTGTGCTAAGACCACATGATCAAGTGTTACATTGATACAATAAAGAGAAATACTGGTAAAGATTGTTATTTAGGCATTTTAATTTAAATTTTTCGTAGCAAAACGTTGGCGTGGGGGAATAATTATATAGGCATCCTCCCATCCAAAACGTGGGGGAGGGTAGGTGTATAACCCAGGATTTACAACACTTGCATACACTCATTACATTCTACGTGCCACTAAGTTGAGTAAGAAGTAAGCTAATTTAAGCATGACTAAAAATCTCAGAAAAAAGCTAATAAAAGTACAACACTGTTACACATTTGTTTTCTTTTAAAAAAATTAAGCAAAAATGCAATAAACATAAAAGATGAACAAGTGAATGAAATATATGTATTCTATAATATTATTTAACTTGAAGAATAATAGTTGGCATTTTAAAAAAAATTGAACGAATGGATGAATGTGCATGTATTAATATTATAACTGTGCGTCACGTCAGACTGGCACCATCATTTTTAATAACTTTTCTTCTAGGGATTGTAGGACAAAAAGGAAAATGTTTTTGGAAATTAAACTACTTTTATGCATTTTTAGCAATTTTTTGCACTTTTCAGTTACGACTTTTGTTACCGTACCAACCATATATAATCAAAAAGTTAGGAAGTTAAATACTTTTGTGTATCATGTACACGTTGCAAAAGGTTTGAAAGACAGTAGTTTGTCCTTTTGGCACTTATTTTTCAACTGAAAAACACTGGTGATTTCATGTTCCACTTCCGGTGACGTTAAGTATAATAGCAATGGGTGGTGCCTTCATAAGTGTGTTGTTAAATTTGAAGTCCAATCACCCGCACACTTTATAATACGGCAATGTATTTGGCAATTGTATTCTTTTTTTCTTCAACACAAAATGTTGCCAGATGTCAGATTTAGCATGTTTGTTCAAAACTACAACAAATTCATCTGCCATATAGTTTTGTCTGTGGCAACGTTGTTTTTTTGGCGAGATGTTCGATACTTTGGAAAATTCCATATTTGTTTTAACATTGCTTACTGGAATATAAATTATTAATATTAAACACTTATCACCTCTTTTTTAAAATAATGTTTCACATTTATGTATTTAGTTTGATGACACTGATAAATTAGTGCTCGGTTGTTTCCATAAAGATAATGTCCACGAAAAGTCAGGAAATATACCGGTACAGCACAAAAAGTACTGGATTCCTATGATTTTAATTTAAGAATGTTTCATTCCTAGATTCCATTTGAAAAACAAGCCAAGTAAACTTACTCCATCAAGGACAGACAGTTGCTTGCCAAGTTGTTCAGCAAAAGCCTCAGCATTACTGATGGCTACGGCACATTCAGACATTAGTATTTCCAAATCCTTTTCTTCTTTAGCTGACAGTGCTTGATAGTCCTCATCCTCAATAGAGATGTCATCTCCAGCCTTTAAGGCCAGACCCAAGTCATGTGGTTGAGTGATATCTGAAATAAAACCATGCCACATATAGCTGTCACATCGTAACTTCTGCTTTATCTAGTAAATGTTAAATAGGGGTGGGCTTCAAAATTTCATGTTGAAAGTAGGAATACTGAACGAAAGGATCTAATTATAACAGGATTAAATAAAAATCAGTGGGCAATGAGATCTCAACAGCCCCCCATCATTCCAATCCTATTCATCCCTATACTTTTCATAATCTATAAATTAGGGGAAGTATTATTTTTAATAGTAATGTAACCAGGGTTATATTATGTAATTTAATTATCATTAGTATATTAATTAATAATTTATTTTATTATTAATTAAAATTATCTTTATTTCAGAGTTTAGTCTATTATTAATATTTATCGTTTAGTTGTACAAGTGGATGTTTGCTAGCCATGTTATCGTTGCACGTGAAGCTAGTGACTGGTAACAATTAAGTGATTACATTGACAATGACAGTAGCACTGCATGCTGGGTAATTGGCCACCTTTTTCCCGCCATCCTAACCCCACTCTTGTCATTCTTTCTATTTCTATAGTCAGAGAAACTTCGGTTTTTATATCACATTAATTATATTTAATTGCAAAGTTAAATTTATATATAATAATTATATACTTTGTCTTGTGTTGAAAGCCAGATGTCTGGTAAGTCCAATGCTATAGTTTTATTATATAATATATTAAATCGCGTTGTAAAATATGTTCATGGTTGATAATTTTATTTTATACGCGATATGAAAAATGTACGCGCGCGGATTATTGTATGTTATATTGATTATGTGATATTTTATTAAATACTGTGTGTTTTTATTTTGAAGGTTTTTAATTGATATTCCAAGAAATAAACCCATAATATTATGATGATGAATCTTTGTTCGTTGTTCTAACCCAGGTTTACAAATGGCTCTCAATGTTATTCTTGGAGTGTGAAACCAGACATCCGCCGCTTATCCTTCACGGAGAGAAAATCGACCCTCAGCCCGAGATGAGACCTTCACGGAACCGCCCTGGAACCACCCTAGATGTCTACCAGTGGGAACGTGCAAGTCGTCGGTGATCTGATGTAGTATATTCAACTGATTAGCTAGTTAGCTGGAACTTTTTATTTTCGTCATTTGCAAGATGGACAGTTGACTTTTGACAGTTTCGCCTGTTTGTTTGTATTTGTTGCCGTCGCATGAAAAGTTGTATCCATGAACTTTTGCAGTGTGCAGAACAGTCGACTTTAATAGCGGTGTTAGGCAAGTCTAAAGACTATTTCCACGTTGCGTACACAGTAGATGTTGGATTTCTGTCCATATGTATGTATGATATTTTTGGTTTTAATTAAGTATTTTTTTGAATATCTGTTTTAAGAAAGTGTATATTTTATGATAAAGATGTCATGCTGCTTTTGAACTGAATAGAATTGTATTTTGTTTCGTAAAATTATTATTTCCCCCGGAAAGTTCCGAAGTTTTTCGAGTTAAGGCGTGTGTTTCCGGTTATTCCCAGAAATATATTTACGGACATTGACGGAAATTATTATAACTTCCGGTACACATTTATCTTAATTTTGACATTACAGCTGTCAGATTTTTAATCTGCAGTTAAAGATAACTTGAGCATTAACATTTATTTATTAATTCATTTTTCCCTTTGTGATCAAGTGTTTGGTTAATTATATCAGAATAAATTATAAATATATTTGACTAAAGTAAACTTGAGTTGAAATTTTTTTATTTTTTTTTCCATACAGTGCCTTGGCTGTAGTATGTGCTGTCTGGTTCCGACATGGTATCGCTTGGGCGTAACGAGTAAAATGGTCAGTAATAACTAAAATATTCTCGAAACCACCTTTCGATTTCTCAAAACTCAAAAAAATCAATACAAACCAGTTCTAATGGTCTTGAGGATTCAACCGGAACTAGCTCAGCTACTGGTTTAACTGGAGTCTTTCGTCGGATACAGCGACCACAATGTCCCACTTTCATGTCCACATCTTTTTCAAGGTCTGGCCAATAAAACCGTTGCTTTGCTAACCATAGTGTCTTCTCTTTTCCTTGGTGACCAACATCGTCATGAATTCCTTTCAGAGCTGAAGTTCTGTGTTCTTCTGGTAAAACGAGTGGCTTCACCTTCTGTCCATCTAAAGTAGAATTTCTATACCGAACACCATTCCTCAACAACAGGTTCTTCCGCTCTGGATATACCTTTTTCATGGAATAAAAGGAGTATTTTAAAGATGGGTTTGTTTGTTGATTGTTTTAGTTTTTTTTAGATTTAAGGGGATGAGGTTAATTGTCTTTTATGTTTGGGTCAATATTTATGTCGACGTTGTTGTTGTTGTATAAATAAATTTTAAAAATTATGTAAATATAAATAAAAGTAAATTTATAATTAATATAAAAATGGTAGCTATTCTAGGATATGTTTCTTGTACTTTACTCGGAATTATACAATATCCATGGGCTATTGTGAGGGCTTTGAGAGTGACACAAAAATTATACAAACGTGCGAATTATCGCACCCCTAACCCTAAAACTAATCCTAACCTTAACTCTAACCCATACATGGGGTGGGGGGGGATTGCGACTTCCTAGGAAATCACAAGTGGGGGTTTGTGATTTATAGGGTATGTGATTTCCTGCTACACCGTCACCAACGTTAGGCAAACCGGACCAGTTGCATTGTTTAATGTTCTTACTAGAAGGCGGTTTCATCACTGATTTTTCAGTTTTCCTTCGACAAACGAGGGGACTATTCTTAACGTTCGGTAGAACATCTAATATTACTGCCTTCTTATTATATAAAACAGGATGGCCTTTATATTAGTTTTTTCTATAGGACATAAAGTGAGTACATTATTAGAAAATACAATATGTTCCCCACTAATTCATAATCGTTTATTTCTACTTTTTAAAGACCATTAAAAATAAAGACCTCAAACAACAGCAAAGTAGCATGTATAAACGAGTTCGACAATACGAGTCTATCACATCACATTCGTACAGATACACACAAAAAGTATCTCCTTGCCTGACACCTCTATACTCGCCTATAATACATGGTTTATCTTTGCGACCTCCTTAATCACATAACTCGTCTGCCATGGGAATGTTTGACATGCGCGATGATATCTGAAGTGTTCACACAATTAACCGAGAAAAGGTCTTTACGGACGATTATAAAGAGTTGATCGCTTGCGAGAAAGAACGGTTTATCTCCTTCACAAACATGGATCTGGATGAGAAATTGCAGCATTTTACAGACTGGTTTAGAATGACATCGCCACTTGCCACAATTACAGACCAGACAACGACTGGATAAGTTATATATAGTTATGGATCATCAAGGTGCAAAGTTTAAACGTTATAATAGGTGGAGTATGTCATGTGTAGAGAGCGTGGACAATCAACATACACACGATACTAAACATCTCAGATAAGAAGGGTGTCCACCGATAATAAAATGCTTGGTGTTTGTGAAATAATCTTGCAATGGTAAAAGATACGCGTCACTCGCATTCTAAGTATTTAATGGTTCTACTGTTTTGTAGTGTAATATGAAATACTACTACTACTTATTTTATTACTTCTACTATCACTACTACTACTAATAGCGTCTACAGTCAAACCTACTCGGGTGGACACTTTCATTAAGCAGCCTTCAACTCGAATGAAGAAAAGTTTTTCTTCTTTAGCTGTTGCTCTTTCAGCTTTTCCACTGCTACTATTTCTACTTCTTTAGCTGTTGCTGATTCTGCTTTTCCACTGCTACTATTTCTATTTCTTTAGCTGTTGCTGATTCTGCTTTTCCACTGCTACTATTTCTATTTCTTTAGCTGTTGCTGATTTTGCTTTCCCTCTGCTACTATTATTTTTTAGTTGTTGCTGATTCTGCTTTTCCACTGCTACTATTTGTACTTCTTTTGCGGCTGCTGTTTCTGCTTTTCCACTGCTACTATTTCTACTTCTTCAGCTGTTGCTGATTCTGCTTTTCCTCTGCTACTATTTCTTCTTTTTTAGCTGTTGCTGATTCTGCTTTTCCACTGCTACTGTTTCTTCTTTTTTTAGCTGTTGCTGATTCTGCTTTTCCACTGCTACTGTTTCTGCTTCTTTTGCTGCTGCTTTGGCAACATGTATTGGTAGCGTGTCAAGGCCAAACCAAATGCATTTTAAAAATAATAAAATACAATAAAATTGTTTGCATGACTTCCTTAAACTTTAATTTTATCGGTTGTTCATCAATCAAACCAAATTAAAGAAAATAATAATAATAAAGGTTAAATTTATTTACTTGCATTACTTTCTGAAATATTTCTGGTGTGAATCTGCCATAATAATGGTGACACCAAGTGTACTGAAAAACAAACCTGTGTGGTGATTCTGTCGTAACATATGCTACCAAGACAATTACAGACCGTTCGTCATTCAATAGGGCTAAAAACCACACACAAATTAAACAGACGAAAAAAAAAATGAGAAGAAAAGTGCATTACTGTTCTTTTACGACATCATCTTGTTTTTACGACGTAACTCTAGAATTGTTCAAATAGCGAGCACGGTAGTCTTTAAACAACTATATCAATGTACGTCATTTAACCGTGTTTCTTCTTGTTCTTTGTCCCACTAAGGATAACCATACATTACAATTGCTTAGAAATGTGAATCAATTAAATATTTCTCTACCCGACTCCATTTCCACGTCTGTGGGTGCGCGGAAAGAAAACCTATTACACGAGACCATCATGTGGCCAGTACAAAAGATGCGCGGTGGTGGCTACGATACCCGAGATACCCAACATCAGGCGCATTCATTTCATTTTGTCCCGTTCACTGTGTTTGTAGCTGCCATGTAATTCTTCCCAACAAAGTCGTGGATTAACTGAAATCCGCCAAGTGCCGCGATCAAATGAAATGACCTCATAATGAAGTCCAATAAAACTTTTCACGAGTGGAGTGAGGGCGACGAATAACTGTCATTTCGGATGCCTATCTCTGCCTATAAAACATTTATCGAATATATATCTTGGCGACAAAAAAGCAACTATCTTTTTTCATTGAAGAATTGAATAACATTCACTGGATATAAACACACATAACTTACACGCTCGACTAGTGTTAGTTAAGGGAGATGTGTGTTTGTGTGTGTGTTGGGCTATTCACAGTTTGAAGGTCCATTTTGAACAATACAACTATCAGAATGCAGGTATGCAAATAGATATTTTATTTCACTGCATTGTATTAGATACTTTCTTGTTATTACATAATAAAGTATGGATGGCGTAATTTTATACTTTATTTTATATAAGTGTGCGTTATTGTTTTTAAAGACAGACTTCTCTACCATTACATTTAAACATTAGAATATCCATATCGGCACATTCAGTGATATATAAAATATTTGACAAAATATATGAATAACCAAGACTGAGATTAACGTCTTAATCTGTCTTGTAAATATCATTATGTCTAACGTGGCTGGTGTAAATATCATTATGTCTAACGTGGCTGGTGTCGGTGTATTTGAATTTACTAACCACCAGTAGGAAGACCCTAAACGCACGATTATGTCTCAAAGATATTCGCTGTAGTCGAGTATAACGAGTTATTTTAATAGTAAAATGTGCCGACTGTTTCCGCACTCGCCAGATTAGACTCTACACATTTTGCAAAAAAACAAAGGAGTCATCTTTTATTACACAGATAGTTTAAAATTAAAATAAGACGATGAACTAAATATTATTAATTTTGCTGAGGTTTGGGGGAAGAAAGAAAGAAAAAATAAACATAGCAAGAAGGAAAGAAGAGCGATGTATTGTTATCGAAATGCTACTTCGAGTGTATTCAGCTGAACATGACTATAGTGATGAAGGACAAAGACATTAATATAATTGTCAGTGCATTAAACAAACATTTCTTTCTTTTTAAAGACTGAACATTGAAATTTTGTCTTTGATCTTTCGGTAAGAACAGAATTATAGTTGTAGAGTTATGCAGACACTTCATCTAACATACAATTGAAAAGTCATAAAATAACGCTTGGACAAACTGCTTTTACCCGCTTGTACAACTCTAAGCTAAATATTCAGCCAGACTTTTGTGTGTGAAATAATTTATGGGTGACGTCAAATAATGTAAAAAAAAGGGTCATTTAAAGTCTCTCGGTTATGGAGTTTTGACTTAAAATTTGTTTGCAATGTTAAATATCTAAACTATGTAAAGTGATAGAACACTAATTATTTAGAAACATTTTCCTATTATGACCCGTCACATCAAATCCTTTCTTTAGCATGGAAATTGAGTTTTCGCTTGTGGATACATGTATATCCATTAACCTTTCTGAACAAGCGTCATTTTGTTATCAACATTATCAGTGTGTTTTGAACAGGTTACGAGATGAAGCAAATATATATGTATGTATAGGAAAAAACTGTTTGTATATAATATACTTTGTTTGATTGATGTAATAAAAGATGTCTAAGAAGGTCTATCCATTTGATGCCATAGTTGAGGGGTTAAACCGCCATTCCACTATAAACAAATAGTAGAATTCCTAGTTCAGATAGCTGACAACAGATACTTTTATAAAATACAATAGGGTTTTACTCAGATATGCATAAGATAAACACCTAATACAAGTTAAAACACAATAATAATACAAGAATGTACCAGATAAACATAAATTATGTTTGTTTTGCATCATTTTATTATTATTATTATTATCATTATTATTGTTATTATTATTTAAATTGATAAGGTTTAATTTTTTTGAGATTATGTTCATCTGAGCAGCTACTGCCATATTCAAATATTTATTTATTATTATTATTTTTTTATTTTATATTTGTTTGTTTATTTATTTGTTTTGCAAATTATACCATTAATTCTTATTCAATACTTGTTTGTTTATATATACATGAAAACAAACACAAACAAGTCATAATCAGCTATAAAGAAATATGAATGTTTGGAATACAACATCTTAATTAGTGTGTAAACAGTTGAATATGACAACAATAGAAGCCACGGTGAGTAGGTTCCTAGAAAACTAACATACACCATTATTATAGTCTGATAGCGTATATTGTACATCCTGGCATTAATGTTTTAAAGTTTAATATTTAATGTATAACATGTATGTGTGTCGCTGCGGATGTGAAGCTACAGACAAACAATAAAGCTATGTTTTTAAGCTCAACAACTGGCCAGTCTATCAGAAAGAACTAGTTCGCACTGGGAGTAAGAATTGCTATATGTATAAAACACCGTAATTACGAAACGACTGATATTCCTTTTAAATATTTGTATTTTCCTAAACTTTATAATCAGTGGCGGATCTAGGGGGATCTGCCCCTCCTAAATTTTACGATTTAAATAACATTTGTTTAAATTATTATTTTTATTTTATTATTTATTTGTTGTTAACGTTAAAGAATCGTCATATTATTGACCTTTCCCCCACCCCCCAATGCATTTTCTGGACCGCCACTGACAATATTACATGTATTTTAAGATGCTTGCTTATTTTATTTTTAACTATATGTAGATTTTACAGACAAACAGCTAAGCTATTTTTGTAAGCACCAGGCGTCTAATCTATAATTGATTAGAATAATAGTAACAATCCACACAATTTCTATTGTTCTGTAGGCGTCCTGTTCGTTTTGCTGTTACAAATAAACATGGTGATTGGAAGCGACATGGCGGCTATACGTGGCATTGGTGTGCGTGAAATACTTTTACTTGCAATCTTGTCGACGTTCTTACCAGACACTGAACATTCCCCAGTTGAAAACGTCAGTTAGCAGTTATTTTAAAATGTTCATTCATCATTGACTGGAAACAATTTAACGAAACAAAAAGAATATGTACAATACACGAAAACGATATTTCTATCTTACCTTTATTTTAAAATAATACCTGTATTTTAAATAATATTTTCTGCTTTTTTAAAATAGTATCTGTATATTTAAAATATTACCTGTACTTTTAAAATGTGTCATGTAACTTTAAAATATAATATGAATTTTAAAATATATGTTACTATTATACGGGCTGTTTATTTTAAATACTATTATATACATATGCGTGCGTGCGTGCTTGAGATAAATATATATCTGCTTTTTTTAAATATTATTATATTATTTTCTTTTTTCCAAGCGTAACAGAATTGTTAATGGTGCTTTATTTGTTTTGTTTTTCAAAATAGTAGCTTAATAATGGACTGTGTTAAATTATTTTGTTTGATAATCTTTGTATACAGAGTAGGTTTTAATAACTTTGAAACTCCATGGAGATTAAACATTTCTTTTCAGTGCAGTTCAACTGAGCACTTGGAAACTGCATAAAGATTATACATGTGGGGTAACTGAACGACTCTTTTTATTAATGATCCGTGTTTAGGCAGAAAACATGTCGTTTAGGGTGTCCATCGAGCAAGTCACGCTATGATGCTTCAGGGAATGCATAATTATCTATATTTCAAATATCGATTCTCTTGTAATTGGTGCTTCCGTCCCCTAGAGACAGCGCACCATACACGCAACTTGCACATAACTTGTAATTTGGATGGCAGAGCGTTTTGCTACTGCATTCTAAATACACCAATTTACAAGTCGATTCCCAAATGTCTAATCAAGCGCATTATTTTCACTTATTTATTTCCTTTCATTCACACATTTGTCAAACAGAGGCTAATATTACAATATTTAAATGGAAATATTTTAATCAATCATCTGTTATTTGAAATGGATATTTCCTAGAAAGATATAAACAGCTGATGTTTAAAAACTGATAATTTAGTACAATAGACATTATTAGGACGTGCAACTTCAAACATTTAACGTCATTAATTATATTACCAAGTGGCCACATTGTGTTTTTGTAGAGTTTGTAAACCTATCATTTACATATACATAATTTAATAAACGTCACAAACTATGCTTTAGCTATTATCTGCTAAATATACAAATAGCTGCTAAGATGAAATCAGTTTTCTTTTAATAAATAACTAGATTGTTTCATTTACACCAACACGAAAATGTCGATGAGCAAATTAAACATATATTATTTAGCATACGTCAATATGGCATGCAACATTTATTTTCAACAACAAGTGTACGTGATGCATTTGATTAATTTGTTTTCGTCAAATACGCATCATATTTTAATGTCATCAAAGATATTTTTAATTATCTGACAGATTAAACTGTTACATTAACGTGCCTGGTAGTGTGTTCAGTGAATTCATTTCAATTATTTACTTCGTGTTAACACATACCTGTGTAATTTAATAACCGTAGTCAATACATCTCAATTATTTACTTCGTGTTAACACATACCTGTGTAATTTAATAACCGTAGTCAATCCATTTCAATTATTTACTTCGTGTTAACACATATCCTTGTAATTTAATAACCGTAGTCAATACATCTGAATTATTTACTTTGTGTTAACACATACCTGTGTAATTTATTAACCGTAGTCAATACATCTGAATTATTTACTTCATGTTAACACATACCTGTGTAATTTATTAACCGTAATATAATTATTCTAATAACTATTCTTACTAAACGCACTTCGATGTTTCATAATCGAAATTTCACTATGGTCGTGTTCATAAGAAGAGAGTCTACATAGTTTGCTCAAAACCTTTAATACCAATTCTTTATTTTTAAATGTTTATGTATTAGCCATATTTATTTAAATTAATATTTAAGTGATGAAGCAAACGGTCTCTCTTTAATCATACAAATGGTCTGGAATGAGGAAATTTTGAGGTTTTATTCTATTTATAATTATTATTATTTTTATTACCATTATTATTATTATCATTATTATTATTATTTTATTTAATATAAAATAATATTGACTTCAATTCGTTTAATAGTGATACTTATTATATAACATCCAGTGAAATATTTGAAAATATAAGTGAAATATTTTTATTTGTAACTAGTGGAAATGATAGTAAAAATGTATTATTGTTATCTACACTCCCGGAACTGTTAAAATATTGTAAAGTGGGTGGAGTCAGCTGAACAAATTTGTAGTTCAGTTTTCTCCCTTAGGCCATCTCCTCCACACAACAGAAAAAAAAATACACATAACCGAAATTAGTGACAACATTACAACAAACGATCTTGATGTATGAATTGAAATATAAAATTTTGATTTAATTATTTTAAGGTTAGATATTTGTCAAAATAGCCACTACCGGACACTGGTTCAGCCATTTAAACAGAGATCAACTGACCATGACGCCAACTTGGACAGCAGCCACAACATTTCCTATCATGTGTTTTGTAAGGCAATACAACCCATAGCAACAGAAAATTTAACTTTAGTCCCAAAGTGCATTGAAGAGTTAATTTGGAAATAATTATTTCGAACTCCCAAAGATATGGCATATCTGTGATAAAGAGTTAATTTGGAAATAATTATTTCGAACTCCCAAAGATATGGCATATCTGTGATAAAGAGTTAATTTGGAAATAATTATTTCGAACTCCCAAAGATATGGCATATCTGTGATAAAGAGTTAATTTGGAAATA
>JAULBS010139373.1:0-12823 GCA_032355785.1 Symmetromphalus regularis | reverse complement strand
TAATGTTTTGTTAATTCATAAATATAACTATTTGTGAATTAATTAATACTGACAAATAGTCAACCAATCCAACAGAGGCTTAAATTACAGGGACACACTGGTATTGTTTTGTTTTGCCAGATGTAATGTTGAGCTGCTAATTACCAACAAGTGAATTTATGAGTTGATACAGATGAAAATAGTCCATGGAGAGAAAAACCCGGAGCGGCATAAAACAAAGGGGTAGGCATGAGGGGGGTGGCAGAAAGTAAAAGGTGCCACTACCCCTTAAATAGAGCAGTGAAAACACAATTTATTTTCTGTTCAAAAATAGGACTTGACAACAAAGTTTTGAATTTGGCTAATAAAAAATTCAGTTTGGCTAATTTTTTGGCTACAGCTATTTTTATCCCAGCGTGAGCCCTGCTGGGCTTTCCCTCCCTTCTTATTACGTGATATCGAGCATCAGGAGGTACTATACCTCCATTTCTACGTGATGTGGAACACTGATATATTTATTTATTGCATTCTTTACATACATTTGATGCCTATTAACAACTAAATAAATATTCCATTCTTTCTTTCAGCTCTACAGGTCTACAACTCTATAGCTCTTTAACAAGTCACGATGATGTCGTCTCAGCTTGCTAGAAGTATCGTCAAAAAACTCCTTGTATCTCCAGCCAGTCGCAGTGGATTCTGCCTAGTTCAGAAAGCTGGTCTGTCAAGTGGAAAACTTAATCTGCAGAACATAACGAGGTGTGCCCTGCACCGCCCAACCACAAACTGTTTACAACTGTCATGCAGAAAGATTCCAACTAATCAGTGGCGTCTCTTTTCTTGTGTCATCAAACCAGGGTCTGGTGGCCTTTTACTTCAAGCTAAGTTTGGTGTGCCAAAAACATGGTCCACCACCATCAGGTTTGCTTCAAAAGAGACGGGAGAACTTGGTTCCGGAATGTCGACGTTGTATTATATTTTGGCTGTTGTCATCTTTACCTTAGGGGGCTCCTATGCTGGGGTGCCTTTGTATAGGATGTTCTGTGCGGTAAATGAATTTTGCTTTTTAATAAGTTTTATTATCTTAATTCACTTCATTCAAATCTTTTTCTGTTGACAGTATATCGTTAGTCTCATAGCATAAGTGCCTAACTCATATTTTGCCCAAAATGAGATATCTACATAATTTAGGTCCCTAACACTGCAGCTTTACCCTGCATTATTGCCTACGTCATATAGTCATATCATCTGTCCGACCCATTTTCTACAAGATATAAATATATATTTATATATGTCATGCAATTATTGTTACATTAAATAGTTTTTGCAAATTCGTTTACATATATGTTCAGAGTTATCATTTGAATACCATTAAAAAGTTATTTCATGTTTGATAAAGAAAGTGTTTTTTTCCTTTTTTTCTCAAAAGCTTAAAAAATGTGTTAGGCAGTATGAGGCTAATTATATTACAAATATTGTTTTAGAGGATATTGATAATTCTATTGCAATTGTTATCCGTTGGCTGATTTTCTAACGTGTGATAGGTACACTATTATAACTCTGCTTAAAGTTTTTAAAAAATCAACATCCTCCTCCCTCATTCATTTTGTTAATCACTGCTGTCTCTTAGTCTTTTTAATGTGTTATTTTTATTATGTTATTATTTTCCTGTATTCCATGAAACTTTAATTAACAAAAGTAATTTATATTTGGACTAACAAAAATATGGACAGAATCAAATGACAATTCCTATGATAGATAATTTTGCCATTTTAGACCCTCCTAAACAAACTATATTCTTCAACTCTACTGAATTAATTTTAGACATATTTATCTAATTTTGGTTTTAAACCTAAGTATTATTTTTGGATTTGACAGTTTTGTTCTTTTGTTTATATACATTTACAAATGTGTGATCGAGATGTTGTGATCGAGTTGTTGTGATCTATTTGCAGGCAACAGGTCTTGGAGCAGGACCAGCTGAGGTAGAAGAAAACAATGAAAAGATTGCCGCCATGGAACAGGTGACGGATCGTCAGATCACTGTCCGATTCAATGCAGACGTTGCTTCAAGCATGAGGTGGAACTTCCGTCCACAGCAAGTCGAGGTCAAGGTTAGTTCATCAAACAGTAATGAGAATTGGTTGCATTTTTATCTTTGTTGATTGGTTGTACCTAACAGGCACCCTTATTTTCCATCTACAAGAATCCTTTTCAATTACTGCAACCTTGTAGCATAGGAACATTTGGTTGATTGGTTGTATTTATTTTCATGTTTATATCCAATTAAGTTTCAAGCATGCAGTCCTGGGCACACAACTCAGTTTCCTGTGCTGTCTATCAAGGACAGAGGTTAGTGTTAGGAGGAGAGATGAAACCCACTGCTACCACACTAATGTGGCTAGTGTTATTGATAAGCAGCAAGTGATCTTTTTATGCACTATCCCACAGACAGCATAGGACATACCAGTTGTGGACCACTGGTCTAAGTGGTATATACCTATCCACTGAGCCTTGCAGAGCCTCTGGGTTAAAGCTGATACTGAGATTAAAAATACCATGCCTCGACTGAGATTTGATCCAAGTACCTAGCAGCCATGAGATTGGTAGCTTAACCACTGTGTCGTCAAAGCCGTTTTGCATGGGAACCTATAAGAATCCATTATGTTCAATCAAGGATGTTTTATATTGTACTGAGTGACTAATTCAGAATTTGATGCTAATAATATAATTATTATATGGACATAAAAATATATACAAGCTGCAGTGGTTGAGCTGTTGGACTCATGGCCAACAGGCATGGGATTTCAATATTGTAGCAACCTTGTAGCATGGGAACATTTGGTTGATTGGTGAGTACTCTGTAAGGTCATCGAGTTACTGGCTGAACAAGACTAGTGCATGGGTGAGACATGACTAACACACATACAGCTAGTCTTAAATGCAAAATACACATGTATTTTGTATTTGTGAGTGATAATTCGTTCTGTAATAAATTATTCTGGGTGATATATATAGGGGTCTACCTTCAATGTTTGGAGGACACGCCGACTATTGTCTTGGATTTCTAGTAATCAAGAGAGCACCAAGGCAGTTTTGAGGACACCATGCAAACATGAGTTTCCTATGGGGCAAGCTGGAAAAAAAGGCACAGCAATATTTGCCTTCATTAGAATTTAAATTGAGATGGCAAAGGGACAGTGCGGCACGGCAAATGCTTGGTCTTTAATTAAAAGTGATCTGGAACTTCATTACTAACATAAAACTTATGGAGAACCTTACATCCTTGGACTTAAATTCCCAAAGAATATATTCTCAAAAGTATTAGATAATATGACATATACTTGTCAATATTAAATATAACATTTATTTTTGTTTTCAGTTTGTTTACCTCCTTATTCCCTTTTTTCACATGTATATTAATTAATTTATTTTTTAATTTAGGTGTTTCCTGGAGAAACAGCTCTTGCTTTCTACACTGCTAAGAACCCCACAGACAATCCTATTGTGGGAATTTCTACGTACAATGTGGTTCCATTTGAAGCAGGAAATTACTTCAATAAGATTCAGGTAAAACACTGAACAAACATAGACTAAATGGTATACAATAAAGTTTTATAGCCCCAATAAAGACTGAAATTCCCTCTTTCAATGATGTAAAACAAATCTTAGGCAGCTTATTTACATTTCAAGAAATCTTTGTAATTTTGATGATTTTTGTTATGAGTTATCCCCCTTGACTTAATCACATGAAAAGAGCAGTATCAATATTGCAATAGCATTCAGATTTAGAATGTTAAGTTTGTTTATATTGAATAGAAAGAACAAAAATTAGTATTTGAATGTGATTATATAAATTGTTTTATAATAAACTGTTATTATTTTTTAAGTAGTAGATGGTATATGTTAAGTCCAATTTATGGAGAGAATGAATTTGTTTATGAATAAAAAGTTAAAGAAAGTTTAACATAATATAAAATAAATATTTTTAAAAAAATGGCATATTTTGCATATGTACAGGCGTGTTTAGAGAGTCATATCTTCCAAACTATTGGATAATTTAACCTAAAATTTCATGCATGCTTATGCCATATTTTAAAATACATTTAAGTAAATTATTTTTGAAATCTAAGGGGTTAGTTGGTTATCTAGATTGATTACATCTAGAATGACTCATGTTTTTTTGGATTTGTTACAGTGCTTCTGTTTTGAAGAACAGAGACTAAACCCACATGAACAGGTAAGATTCTTGTGAATTTTCATATAGCCTACATCAACACCAAAAAAAAACCATTTTATTTTGAATATCTTAAAACAACATACAAAATAAATTATTTACAAATATCTTCTTAAAAATAGTGTTTTGTCCATTACACATTTATTTTATAATTTTTGCATTATTTCATACAGCAGACAATTTTAAAACGGGGCAGTGTAAATAGATATTACGTAACGAGATAATGCAGAATACTCATTATATCAATCGTACATTATTAACGAAAGTGAGTGATTTACAATTTAAAACACACAAGTTGTAATATAATTGGTATCCTATAGTATCAAGTTTTGTAATCTATTTATTATACCGTGTTATGGAGTTTACTTTCAGGGAAATTAGTTTCTTTTGCAACCGAAAACGTAAAACAAAACAAAAATGCAAGGATTCAAAATATCCATATGCCAGTGCATTCATTTCTTAGAGCTAGCTCTAGCACAACAGTAACATTCTCCAAATTATAACAATGTCAAAAATTGAAACGTCATCTTTTTTCTGCACTTAAATGGCTATTATTAAAAGAAATTATATCGCCAGATTACTTTAAAATTTGCCAAACCTTTTTAAATTTCGCAGTTGGCAAATTTGGCGAGTGGCAGAGCTTTCTGGTTATAATTACATACAATTCTACATAGTCATAAAGTTTTTAAAGTATACCATCTTATGAAAAAGAAAGTGACACATACCAATAAAATGAATAAAAGAAATATAATAAACTAATAACATATTTTAATAAAACATGATACCAACAAACAAAATCTTCAATGGACAGTGACATAGCACTGTGTTGCTTTATCATCATTCATATTACTAAGATTACATAGTAGTTAATTTGTAATGATGTCATTTCCTATTGAACAGCATTATCATGTGAATCAGTTTTAGAATTTTTAGCATTTTGGATCAGATATCAGGGATACTTGTATCGAATATAACTGCATTTTTGCTTATAACTGCTGTGTTGGAAATCTATTCTTATATTGAGTACAAACTTTTACGTACATGTACAAATAATGTTCTTGATTAGCTTATTCATTGATTGTTTACTATGATAGTGTATGATAGCCTACAAATTTTATTTAAAAAAAATATTTTATTTATTATTATGTTCTTTTAAACATGTTTAATGATATTTATCAGTATGAATTCAGATTTAATAGTTTGTGTGTATAAAATTTTAGTTTTAAAAGAAGAGGAAAGAAACAACAAACATGGTCTTATGTGTGTAATTTATGAATATGAGTAAAAATAGTTTTATCGATCACCTGACCAGAGGTAACGAACCTCTCAAAATTTAAATGAGTAAATGAGTTTAACGAAAATTATCCCATGCTTATATCCTTCAATACGGTGTAGTAAATGCTGTTATAATGAAAGTTGTTGGTTATATAATAAACAGAACTACATGTACACATGTGCCTACCTATTGTTTATAGCATGAGTTTATAATGCACAAGAATATATACCACAAGAGCATGTAGCATTCAAGTGATACAATTCTTGTGCACTGTAAACAGAAGCATTGTTCGATTTATGTACATTTAAAGAGTCACATGATATTTTTAAAAAGTGCCTGATATGATTTTCTGTTTGCGTTTCATGACTTATGGACTAAATAACAGTGTTAATAGTAAATTATTAATCAGTAATATGTAGAAAACGACCATGTAATATACATCTTAGCAGGCCTACACAACATGTACTAATCGGGAGATGTCTTGGTGAATTTAGTACATACACATTATGCATGTAAATTATCTTTTATGCATGCAGAATTTCATTATAAATACAGAGATTGTTTGGGTACCAACCTTTGAATTTCAAAGGTGGTATGTTGACAACAGAGCATGTGTGCTGCACAGTTGGTCCAATTGTATCAGTGCACAAATTTAATGTTTGCTCTTTAAAAACTGGATGTTCCTCCGCAAGGAGTTACTTCCCTTTCATTGTACAAATATTTTGGTATTTAAAAAAAAAACTGTTTAGAAATAAACTGACAAACATTCATGTTGCTAATTGAATAGCAGAAATGAATTATGACATTTGAAAATTTGCATTTTTGTAGTTTTATCTTTCCGTTTGTTACCATGGTTACAATGTGTTGCACCTGATGAACATGTCAGAATTAATTGAGCTAAACCAACTTTGATAGACAATATGAGTATACTTAAGTGATTATTAGTTTTAGGCAGAAAGAAACTCGATTTTGCTCTGTGCACCTGTAAGTTCTAGGATTAATCACCTTCAGGCTATTTAATCTTCCAAGTCAGTGAAAATGTAAATTCCTCATAAAATATCCTACTGTTCTTGCTAATAATAAAAGAGTAATTGGTGGCAGCCATGTGGGCCTGTCAAAACTGTACAATTGTTTTGTTTGAACATAGCTCATGCCAGTCTAATTTTACTTTTACAGTCTATCATGTACAAGAAGTCATTTTTTGTAAATTGAATATGCAAAATGAAATGGGTTCCTAAATGTTTGTTTGCACAATCCAAACCCTGTAATTAAGAAAATAAATGCAAGCCTGGAAATAAGTGGATTTTCAAGACATTGGCCAATACAAATTTGTAATTTTGGAAGATTTGACAGTCACAGAGTTAATTGGGTCAGTCATTATGTCCGACACTCATATTTTAACTTTTAGTAAAAATAGCATTTCTGTATAAAGTCCGCTTGATGCAGCTTGTGTCTGTTGAATAAATTGTGAAGAATTAAATAATGAAAAGCATATACCATAAAAACTAAATTGTGTATTTTGTTTAAATTGTTCATATTAAACTGTATGTCAGGTACATTTCATTTAATGTCCGGCACAAATTGACTGATGCTTGACATTTTTACCAGCTGAACTAAAATAATTATTTCCAGCCCTGAAATGCTATGGAGCAATTTAAGTCTAAAGTATACTTTATTTTTAATAATAAGAAACAAATACACCTTGAAAAAATAAATGTAGTTTGCGGAAAAAAAAGTGCCACAGAGAATGAAAAACTCCACAGCAATTTCCATAGCATTGGTGATTGCCACGGGCAGTTTCTGAGGTTGATAATCTGTATAATTTTTATAATTCTGATGAGCCTGCCACAGGTTTCATCAGTAAACCTTGAGTCACAAATACTCTTCATGTGAGATATAACAGCCACTGATTAAACAACATGTTGGCCTGTCAAAAAAACATTCCTTTTTTTCTCCTAACTGTTAGATAGATGTAATAAATTTCTGAAGTTTCCTGTCCAATTTTGGATGGGTTATAAGGCTTTATTACTTAGACTTCATGTTGTACAGAGAAGTGTTTTTAAATAGAGTTACAGCCCTTGTTATGCCTGTAAAATTTGTTTAAAACGTTGACTGCCAACTAAATTTATACTGATTTTGTCACTACGAGTATACTCTTAGTAAAGCCAGTGTTACACTATAGTAAATTAAAGATGCCAGTAATGGTTATAACTCATCAGTAAGTTTGCTGGCAATAGGGAATAACAAATTAATGTAATGATGTTAAACATTTTAAAATGGTTATACATTTTTCTTCACACAAGCCATATTGCTGACGATCAGTATATTTGTAGTGGCAAAGGGAAGAAACCCACTATATCATGTTCGGCAGTCAATGTGTTAACCACATATGTAAATAATTAAAATACCATTTACTGACAAAAAATTTACTCAAGCTTAATTCAGGGCAATAAACTTTATATAGGTTGCTGGTGCAATGATCCATCAACAATTTTAACAACCTCAATGTAAGTATTAGTAATTCTAGCCATGGAGCAAATAAAATAATTGTATTTTTTTCTTTGTGGCACTTGTTTTTAAGTATCAAAAGGTCACTTCTGGGTTTCCTTGTGAAGATATTGATTTTCTGATGTAACACTAGAGTATCTGCAGGAAGTGAGCCTCAGTGGTCCAGTTGTAGGACATCGGACTCTCAAGATGAAGACAGTGGTTCAAAACCTGTTAGAGGCTGGCTCACACTTTAATAACACTAACATTAATAATTGTAATAACTTATCTTTCTTTAACATAATGACTGACTAAATACAGCTACCCAGTTAGCTTAGCAAAGAAGGATACGAGATATTTGTTTTACCTTTTGATAGATTGTAGATAGGATGGGTTATGAAGTCAATATACTGGTAGTACAGTAGTACGTATGTTTGAAATATTTGTAGAAGACTTGAGTTATTATGTAAAGAGCTGACAACTAAGAAAGTGCATATTCTTATTATTTAGGTGCAAGATTATTTAAGAGTGCAGTTAATCACACCCATTACTTGAAATTACGGGTGCTGTATGGGTGCGATCACAACCGCACAACTTAAAAACTAAGGTCTGATTTTGATTTTTAGCCAATTTCAATAAATTGATTGAAGTTAAACTAGACTAATTATTGTGCTGTTACGTCTTTAGCATTTCATCAATGTTTATAGCTTTCATTACTCAAATGAAATATTTCATTGAAAGCAGCCTGTTGCAAAACTCAATAATTTGTAATGCATGAGTAACAGTTTTAAAAGAAAGTTGTTTTATGGCATAGAGAAACAGATGTTGTCTTTGTGGCTGTTTCAATGGTGAATTATACATCTAAAGTGATGAATGAACATGCCACTTTTACTTTCTGTTGTGTTTCTAGGGATAATCGTAAACTCTGAGTATCAACATTGAAATATTAAAGGAAAATGACCTACATTTTCTTTGTTAAAATTAAAAAAAAAAATTGCATTGATATTCTTTGAAATGAAAGAAAGAAATGAACCTTTATTTAAGCAGCTATTATGTTTCAAACACCAGTATTTATGATTCATGGTCATCAGAGGAAACCTGTTACCATCACATGGGCTATTCTTTCTAATGAGCAGCAAGGGATATTTTATGTGCTTTGCACAGACAGGACAGCACCAACCCATGCAATTAAGAAAATGTCCACAGTAAAATAAATGCTTTTGTAAAATAGTGTCCACGGCAATTTTAGCATAAAGTATACTTTATTTTTAATAATAATAAAAAAATACACCTTAATGTTTTTTAGTCTGCTGCAAAAAAACATGCCGTGGTGGGCAATCTCGACGGCATTGCTGATTGCCATAGGCAATTTCAGGGATTGTAGCACAGCACATACCATGACCTTTGCTGCACCAGTCATGGAATAGTTGGAATGAGAAATAAATAGAGTTCATCATTTTGTCAAATAATATATTAAAGCTACAGTAGACGTCTGTAGTACCCAAAAGGAACTTCAGTATTCAGTTAACACATAGTTACATGTACATGTAAATACATCATTAAATATGTTGTTTCCTTAAGGCTTAAGATGACAGGAATTGAGACTTGTATACATGTTCTCAACCAAACTTAAAGCATGTTCTTTCAAATGTTGCAAAATATTCATAACTTTTTATAAAAAATAAATACTTTGAGGTAATATAAAGTTGCCATGGAATAATATTTTTTTATTTCTTAACTGCTTATTGTTATTATTATTTTTTTATGAGATGATCAAGCCCTTGAATTTCAGATCATTTTGCAAAGGCAATTTAGTTCAAATATTAGCAAAGTAAATATCCAATAATGATAAAAGTGCCATCGCGGATATTTCATGGGATGGATGCTCAATGAGCTGTATATTTTATTTTTTAAACAACCATTCAATATCTAAAATTGTATTTTGAAAAAAAGATGGATTTCTTAATTGTATTTTAAAATACTTTTTTTTAAGAGGGTATCTGTATGCACCCTTCACATGCATCTCTGAATATGACCCTTCCATCTGACCTCAATTAGTTTCCACTCAATATCTGTTGATAGCATGAACAGATTTATTTCTGTTTTGATATTCTAATATATCTTATTATATTCTAATAGTATTACTAGCCTATTTTACGAATTATGCCCTTGGATGTGATATATTTTGGCAGAGGAATTTGTCTGAATTGTTTAGTTATTCCTTAAATGCTTGCTGCAGAAATCTCTAAATTGGTGCACCATCTAAATGTCTTAAGTGTATGATCTTCTCGTTCCATCATCCACAGCTCTTGACATTAAGTTTATGAAAATCAATACCAGATGCTTCAAACAGTTCAAATGTTCTTGGTTTTTATTTCCTCAATCCTCATACACATTTAAGCCTTTGAAATGGTCGGTCATCAAATCGATCCTTCTCAGTAGACCCATTTACAGTTAGGTCTATTTTCTGTTCCAACCAGTGGTTCACAACTGGCTCATCAAATGCTGTCCTGTCTGTGAGAAAGTGCATATAAAAGACCCTTTGCTGCTTATCAGAAAGATTAGTCTATGTGGCGGCAACCGGTTTCCAATAGCTGATGATAAGATAATAATCAATGTGCTCTAGAGGTGTAGTTAAATAAAACAAACTTTACTTTTATTTCAAAAGCAAGAGCTTGCAAAATGTTCCTGCTTACTATAAAATACCAGTTTTATCTTATTCCACAACTTATCTGAGTGAACAAGATTTTCAGGCTATATGTTGATAGGATTTGGAAAATTCCAGGTGTTCAGGTATGTGATTACAAAGCAAATGGGCAATCATTTTCTACTGCTGTACCAAATGTTTCTTCAAATAGTGTGCTTTTGAAGGAGTCTATCATTGGATAGATCTTTCGCAGTAGATGCATTTGCAATTTTGACTATTTTCTGTTCCAACCAGTAGACCACAACTGGTTCATCAAAGACCATGTGCTATCCTGTCTGTTGGAAGGTGCATTTAAAAGATCCCTTGCTGCTTATCAGAAAGTGTAACCTATGTGGCAGCAACAGTGTTTCCTCTAAAGAAATAGGTTAGAATAACCATGTTTGAGGTCCAAAAGCCAATGATTAGATAAAAATCAATGTGCTCTACAGGCCTCATTAAATAAAACAAACTTTACTCTTTTTTTTTTTACTATACTATACCATTTTTATCTTCTTCCACAACTTATCTGGGTGAACAACATTTCCTGGCTACTTATATCTATGTATTGATAGGTTTTGGAAAATTCCACTCTTGTACCCCTCATGTACATGTATGTGATTACCAAGCAAATGGGCAATCATCATGTTCCTATCTACTGGCGTACTGCTGTACTGAATGATGCTTCTTCAAATGCTTTCACTCTTCCTGATAGCTGCCCTGTTAGATGAGAGGGTATCTACATAGATAAAACATGTCTGCTTTCTTTTCACTTTGCTTTTAAGGAAAGGGCAGATAAAGGTTTAGCCAAATTTAAATCGCTTATCTTTGAGCTAATAAAACACATTTTTTATTTTTGATACTGTATCTAAAGTGGTTTTTAAGTCTTAAGTTGGTGTGTAATAGTCCAAAATTGTTCAATACAAAATAGTCCGTCTAAAATTCATTAAAATAGTTCAGTTTTATACATGTTTAAAACAATTTTAATTTTTTTTTTTTAAAGTGGGTGGAAAGATACAAGGGGGCAGCAGGGGTGCATCAGAATGAAGAATTGTTTTAATATTTGTTTTATACAAAATCTATTTGACTAAATCTAAGTCACAAACACTTGAGGAACATCTATGCTTGTGGAAGAGTGGGTGCTAGGGATGTGGCTTGGGAGCAATGGGGGGCGGCAGCTTGACAAAGTTTTAGAACCACTTGTATAATTAATTGATCTTTGTTCAGTGTATGTGTAAAGCAGATACAATTCTCAGTTACGAGGGGGAAAATTAAAGTTCTATCCTGGTCTCCATGGTTGAATTTCTAGCAAGCCCAACACCAATCCAGCAATAATTATTTTACAAATAAAACAGCAGAAAACACAGATTTGTGAACTTATATGATTACCATTCTTTCGAGTTATTTATCATGAGTTCTGCAAATCACTGTGATTTTGATAAAGCTAGTAGGCTACAGACCTATATTTTAAAATATTATGCATCCAATAAGCATATATACTCAACCAAAAAAAGAAGTATGTATTTTGAAATATTGAATATTTTTTTTATGTACCATTTCACTATAATCATTGGCAGCAAACACTTGCACAACTTACGATATTACTGCACACACATACCTCCTCCTAAATGGTGTGGTTATCTAATTCCTGCCATAAATGTTGTCTGGTTTAAGAAATAAATGACTATTGATTACCTGCATACTTTCTTTTTTGGTTGAGTATACATAATTAACTACAGAGACCTCGGTGCATATTTGCTATAAATGTCATATGTCTGACGTGATTTTAGAGAGAGCACAACTGTCCTAAAAACTGTGCACTGAATTTTATTTTGCCCTCCAGTAGTCGTAGATAAGACAAGAATCTACTGTTCATATGTAATTATATACATGTGTATATTGAAGTGTGATGAATAAATGTATGTCACAAAACTACATGGGATCAAGACAACCCTGAGTTAACACTTAAGCCCTTTATGTTCTTATTCTATGTACGTAATAGTATGGTTGGTTGGTTGTATTTATTTTCATGCTTATATCCAATTAAGGTTCAAGCATGCTGTCCTGGGCACATAACTCGGCTTCCTGTGCTGTCTGTCCAGGACAGAGGTTAGTGTTAGTAAGAGACACGAAACCCACTGCTTTTCTATAAACAGCAAGG
>JAULBS010139362.1:0-12823 GCA_032355785.1 Symmetromphalus regularis | reverse complement strand
TATTGGACGTCATACATATGGTCATTCTGACATATGTATTTAGAGGAAACCCGCTGCCGCCACATAGGCTACTCTTTTCCGATAAGCATAACTACTAAATTTCACATCCAAAGAAATCGATAACATAATTAGATTCGGCAACCTCAAACACTTTTAATTTCATATAATGAAATCTATTTCCGGAAAATATCCGAGTTTGACTGATACATTCATAATATTTGTCATTAAATATTGAAACCAGTCAACCATGTAAAATTATAAATATATTATTTTTTCCAGTAATTTACCATGGTTTAGTAATGAATTAGAAAACGACCAGAACCACACCTTAAACATATTATGTTTCTTCTGTCAACAGTTCTAATTCTTTTTAACGCTTTTACGAGGTCTGCGAGTAGCAGTGAATTTAAACGATAACAACTTCTTACCAGTTTGATAATTAAATGACGTCATGCACAATTAAATGTATGCATGCCTAGACAACCATATACGCAAGTCAAAGTAATGTTCAGTGCTACAATAAAACAGGTATGATATAGTCTATAATTATGTGTATGTGAAAACTATTGTCGGCATTCATCAAAGCATATTGTTTTGTTAAGTTGTTTTGTAATAGGTTGGTTTTTTTTTGTATTAAAATGTCTCCATAAAACGTGAATTGTGTGACGTGTAATATTGATAGAAAACACATTTAAATGTGTGTGAGTATATTGGTGTTTTTTATTATAAAATATGTCAAACTATTAAAAAGATGTGTTATAACTTTAAAATATTTTTTCTTTAAAAGATAGTTTCACTAATGACAACAATACTAATTATTTTACGGAACAAAAAAACCCCGCATCTAAATAAAAAACATGAGAAAAGTAATGGATACACTGAATGCATTTAAAAATAATATTAAGATAATTTATTTTAAGTTTATATCCCATAATATACTTTTATTTGCGAAAGAGTGATAAAAGATAAAAGTCGTAACGACTATATGGTCCAATTAAAGGACATCGGACTCTCAAGTTGAAGACAGTGGTTCAAAACCCGTTCGAGGCTGCCTCATATTTGCAAGAGCCAATAATTGATAATTCAATGTGCTCTAGTGGTGTCGTTAAACAAAGAAGAAGACAGAAGTCATTGTTCTTATTACTATTCCTCTATCGCGTGGATAATATAAATAGTATATCCATTGCAAATTATTTGGGGACGGCAGCCCCCCCCCGTTTCCCCGGTTTCTCTTCGCACACCATCACGACTACAACACTTCTCTTCGCACACCATTACATCTACTACACTTCTCTTCGCACACAATCACAACTACTACATTTTTCTCCGCTCACAATCACAGCTACTACTCTTTTCTCCGCGCACACATTATTCAGTTGTCAGGCAAGTTCATTTCCTCGAGCGGAAACGGGTTGACATCTTAGTAAGTGTTGTAATCAATTTTAATAAGAATGTAACGTTTATTCGACATTGCGGAAGTCTCCGCTTCGATAACAAGAGGTACCGTCATGCCATTTTCAATATCTCCTTGCTAAACATATCAATCAGAGTTTCAATATTTCATTTAATTTAGTTAATCTAGTTAATCTGAGGAAGGGTTTCAAATATAAAACCTGATAGACACACACGCAGCTTCGCATTCAACATATTTAACACATAGATATACGTTTAACCTGTAATATACTATAATCGAAATGCGTGCTACTAATGAGATATTGTTATTGCGCATGCGTAATAAAGTTAAAAATACTTTTAACAATATTAATTTGTACCTTATCCAATGTTTAATTAAATACAACTAACATTTTTTAAGTTGATTAATTTTGTTTTTGTAAAAGTAAAAATAGCGTACAAACGTGACCACCAAAGTAACTTTCTACTCTCAAGCGAAAGACACACTCTATTCAATATTTTATTATCTTGAATAATAATTGGTTTTAGTACAAAGTTTTGAATAATTCGAAATATTCAGCCAAGGAAAACATTTTTTTTTGTATTAAGCATTTTTCAAGTAAGATTTCTAAATTGCCGTGTGGAATAAAATAAAATAAAAATAAAATAAAAATATAATATTGTGTCTTATTTTGACTTACAGAAAATCACTTACCTAGAGAAGACATTAAGAAGTGAAAAAGTCTTTGCGCATGTAGTATTTGATAAAAAGTTAATTCTAAACTGCAAACATCATCGTTTCTGACGTGATCGTTGGGGGTAAAAAAAAAAACGAAACAAAAAAAAACCCACACCAAAATCTGAAGAAAGTGTGGCCTAAAATATATCAATCAAAAAATGTCATCTCTTGGCAAAGATTAAAAAAAATATGTTTCATATTTTATAGCAATCAATAACCTGTTGACAGTTCTATATACAGACTTTAATTGGTACGACAGTATCTATACATAACACTATTGTCGTTTTTAAATTGTTCACAGAAATTCTCAGATTCAGTCTGTGATTAGTCCTAAAGAGTTATTATTGTGAGTGTTTGTAAATCAGTTCAAAATCTTACTGTCTTCACTCCCATACACACTGTAAATCAGTTCAAAATATCACTCAAACTTCTCCCATACAAACTGTAAATCAGTTCAAAATCTCACTCAGACTTCACTCCCAAACAAACTGTAAATCAGATGAAAATCTCACTCAGACTTCACTCCCATACAAACTGTAAATCAGTTCAAAATCTCACTCAGACTTCACTCCCATATAAACTGTAAATCAGTTCAAAATCTCACTCAGACTTCACTCCCATACAAACTGTAAATCAGTTCAAAATATCACTCAGACTTCACTCGCATACAAACTGTAAATCAGTTCAAAATATCACTGACTTCACTCCCATGCAAACTGTAAATCAGTTCAAAATATCACTCAGACTTCAATCGCATACAAACTGTAAATCAGTTCAAAATCTCACTGTCTTCACTCCCATACAAATTGTATATACAAGAGGATTAGAGAATGAAGTTTATATCTAAACCTGGAATCAAGAACTATTTCTAGCTAATTGTATACAAAAATACACTTCTAAGTCTAGATAACTATGTTTAGTCTGAGTGTGAAATGTTTTCATTATTTATTGTCATTAATGTGTGTTCCCACTCTCGATATAAAGTGTTCTGTTATATAATAGACTTATTTCAGTAAGATACAGTCGTAATTGATTATCAATACAGTATTGGCCTCCGTGGCGCAGTGGTTAAGCTAACGGACTCGAGGCTGGTAGGTACTGAGATCAAATTTCAGTCGAGGCATGGGATTTTTAATCTCAGTATCGGTTCCAACCCAGAGTGAGTGCTCATTTACAGGTGTATACCACAAACACCGACCAGTGGTTCACAACTGGTTTAACAAAGGCCGTGGTATGTGCTGTTCTGTCTGTGGGATAGTGCATATAAAAGATCCCTTGCTGTTTATGGAAAAAAGCAGCGGGTTTCGAGTCTCCTACTAACACTAACCTCTGCCTCGGGCCCGGTGTCCTAGTCTTAGGACATTGGACCCGGGGGAGACGGGTCAGAACCAAATTGGATGTGGACCCGTATAAAATACTTGTCCTGACCAGTTTTCGAATGTAGTTAAATATGATAGGACAGTATAAAGTGGATGCAAGATGACTTGTTTTGGGGTGTTAGAAGATAATAAATATCCACAAAATGGTCAGACATTACAACTTGTTTATAAATCGTTATGGTCATATGGTCATTCTGACATATGTATTTAGACGAAACCCGCTGCCGCCACATAGGCTACTCTTTTTCGATAGGCAGAAGGGGTCTTTTATATGAACCGTCCCACAGACAGAACCGCCCATACCACGGCCTTTGATGAACCAGTTGTGGATCACTGGTTGGAACGGAAAATAGACCAAATAGCAAATGGGTCCACTGAGAAGGATCGATCCGACTATCGACTGGTTCACTCTACCTTATGAGCTACATCCCGCTCCCTCGCATTTGTGTAATTCAGTTTGGTACAAAATTGTTGTTTCATAGTCATTATCTATAATCGTTCCACAGTGTCCCATACCCATTGTCCATTAATATGCAAATGTTGGCCTAATTAGCATAATTAAACTACTAGTATACACATAGGACGTGACAGCTTGCATTATCGTTGATGACGTCATCACAACTTGTATATGTTAGATTTGATTAATTTACGTGCCTCAGTCAAAACAATAAAATTAATTAATTAAAATAAAACATCATCTTCAAGACCCCTAAAATGGCCAATGTTTATTTATTTTTGTGGTGGGATGGGGGGTCGTTAAACTGCAATACAATTCCTCTTCAAGAATCCCCCCCAGCCTCAATCGCAGCAACCTCTATTCCCCCTCTACCCACGAATCTCACACCACTGGGACTATCCCTGAAATAGCTAGTTATTGTAAACCTTACAGAGAAATTTCAGGGATCAACAGTGTCCCTTCGACAAAAAAAACCCTCAAAAACACCTACATTTCTAGTGAGAATGAAATTGGAAACTGGAACCATGGCTTAGCAACGCAGCAGAAGACTTATTTAAAGAGAGGGTCTTTTAAATTGTATAGTGAGCCCCAGTGGTCCAATGGTAGAACATGGGACTCTCAAACTGAAGACAGTGGTTCAAAACCCGTCAGAGGCTAGCTCACACTTGACTATGTGTCAACATTACCAAATGTTTGAAATCCAACTGCCGATGATTGATAAACCAATGTGCTCTAGTGATGTCGTTAAACAGAAAACACACATTTTTTAATTTTATATAGTTATCAGTTCAATTTGCATTCAATCATAACTTGGTCACATAATTTAAACCTAGCAAATTGCCAGCTTAACGCTATACATTCTAACCATCCACTGTTTACTGCTTTTTAATCACGCGCATATTTGCAAGCTTATTGTCATTTTAGAGCGCCATCTGGTGGGGACTGTTCTGTGCCATGCGCCACTTACGACCGGGTGATGTAAGAACACGTAAGCGTTATGACAGGTGTTCGCTCGAACACGTCCTGCGCTCTGGGTTTGTTGTCGATGGTAACGATAAATGAAGTCTAGTCGTGGGAAAGTTTGGGATCATAATTTACGGACTGAATACACTGAAGAACGTAAGACTGAAAAAAGACAAATAATTCTAGCCATTGTTGATTTTATAAAGCGACCACCTGAAGAAGTAGAAAGAATGTATTTTGGTTTAGAACATAGGCGACAATCGCTTACTGGAAGTGAACGGGACGAAGCCCGGGGATGGGGAGGGTTACTAGACGTCAGGGTACGGAACCAGGGGGTGGGGTGGAGGCATATAGCCACCTAATTTTTTTGAAATGCCATTTCCGGCTAAAACCTTTAAACTGTAACTAACCCTCTGTGTACTATATTTGCGCTAAGACCACTTAGCTAAGTGTTACTTTGATATAGAGAAATACTGGAAAAGATTATTTAGGTATTTTATTTCAATTTTTAGAAGAAAAAAATGGGGTGAGGGGAATAATTATATAGACATCCCCCGCCCGCCCCTTGGTTTTACGCCTATGATACAGGAGAGAATAGTTTAACACCGTAATATTGTGGTTATCATGTTAAGAATATCCATGTTATATAATTTATAAAAGAAATTCACTGCTTAGCAAGCAAAGGAACTTTTACAATTCATTTAAAAAAAGGAAAAAAGGAAAAACCAGGACAATATAATTATACCATGACGTTTGGTCACTAAAACTGAAGGCTAAACTTTAGTATTCTGTAACTTATAATTATGGCGTTATAGTTGCCAAAATATTGACAACAAAACTGAAACAAAAGAAAACATATTATGGAATTTATTTATTTTTTTCCTAGTGCGGACGTTCTCTGAGTCTTACCAATTATAACAACAACACAACACTGTGGCAAGAATGATTGGGGGAAATATATTATTGCATACATATCTATCCAAGTTTATGTTATGTCCGATTATGGTTAAAACACATTATTCTATAAACACAGTTCAACTGTTCGGACTGCCTTCTCAGGCAGAGGTTCATAATAGAGAAAGGAATTTCCAAGAATTTGCTTTTAATATATGTTTGTACTTATATCCAGTTAATGTTCAAGCATAATGTCTGGGCGTACCTCATAAACAGCCTATGGGCAAACAGCAACAACAACAACAATAATAATAATCTAAATTTAAATAAATAAATACATTCTAATGAGTCTAGCATGAGGGATCGATCCGAAGATCTACAGTGCCTCAACCAAACTCTCCGAGCTAGGTCATACTGCCCTTCCGATTAACAGCAGGGGAGATCTTTTAAATACAATACACTTTTCGTAAAGACATAACAGCGCATACCACGGCCTTTGTCATACCCGTCACGAACCAATTACTGCACGAGAGATGGGATTGACTGGGATTAGTTTTGACATGCAGTGCAGTGTCTTACATCCATTCAAAAACATGCAACTCTGACGAAACCGTAGCTCGTTACAATTGATGAGCTCTGCCATTAGGCGACTAATGTTACTAATTGGATATACCGCATGCGGTCCACTCCATCAGACAGATGTCACTGAAGACAGCAAGATGTCCAGGGTAAAAGTAGGGTCTTCCACTTCACACCTATGTCTTAGCCACGTGGAGCGTCTTACGCAATATGATCCAACGCCCATTTCGTTCCGGAGCATCAATGTCAATGAAATCTGACAGTACCACAATATGACGTATTAGGAGATACGCATCCACTAACGGTAATTGACAAGATAACAATGTGACGTATTAAGATAATTGACATTTACCAACAAGAGTCCATGTCAAAAACGGTAGCAGTCAGCTGTTTTTTTCACATCAATGTCATAGATCTGCAAGTGGCAACGGTTTGGTTTAACAGATCGTATCTCGTGGTAGACTGCTTTGTTACAACATTTAACGTAATACTAGGGTTGAAAGTAATTTTGACAACTGTCATGGATTAAGAAATTAGGCAAAAAGAATAAGGTAAGTAAAAAAAAAAAAAAAATACGAGAGAAAAACAGAAAGTTTTTTTTACAATCATAAATTAAAAACCACTACAATTAAGAAAATGTCCAAGGCAAAATAAAATTAATGCTGTTTAGAAATAGTATCCACGGCATTTTTAAATACATCTTGAAAATATTTTTAGTCCGCGACAAAAGAAGTACCGCGGAGTTTGAAAAAACTCTAAAATCTCAACGGTATTGCCGGTTACCGAGGGCAATTCCAGTGGTTGTTTTTGTTTTTTTCAAAACATAAATTAAAATATAAAGCAAAATATTTTATGGATACTACCCCTTGTTTTCACTCTTATAGTTTTAGTTTTACGACACCCCTCCCCCTCCCAACATTTCAGCTTTTTCAAATACAAGAAAAACTAGAATTGTAATAGCCAAATATACCTTACAAATCTAGCAACAATTAATACCTTTACTATAGGTTTTTGTTAGCTGGAACGGCTAAAATTCAAGATGTTAGAGATAAGAAATACTGCATATAAACATTTCATAACAGGAACATGGGAGTTGGATGTAGCTCAAACAGTAGAGTGTCTGCCTGTGAACCGGTCGGTCATCGGATCGATCATTCTCAGTGGATCCATTTTACAGTTTGGGCTATTTTTCGTTCCAATCAGTGATCCACAACTGGTTTATCAAAGGCCGTGGTATGTGCTGTCCTGTCTGTGGGACGGTGCATATAAAATACTCCTTGATGCTTATCGAAAAAGAGTAACCTTTGTGGCGGCTGCGGGTTTCCTCTAAATACAGAATGACCATATGATTGACGTCCAATAGCCGATGATAAGAAAAAAAAGGGGTCGTTAAATAAAACAAACTTTAAATCTTTAATAGGTACATAGTTTTTTTGTTTTGTTTAACGACACCACTAGAGCACATTGATGTATTAATCATCTATTGGATGTCAAACATTAGTTATTTGACACTTAGTGTGAGCCAACCTCTGAAGGGTTTTGAACCACTGTCTTTAGCTTGAGAGTCCAATGTGTTACCACTGGTCCACTGAGGCTCACTCATAATGGGTACAATAAACATTTTTCCCAGAGAGGGTCAGTACAGAATATTTTACATAATACTGTTAAAATCATAAACAATCCACAGACACATGTAGCATATCTAAACAATTATTGGCATGCAGACATAAAATACTAATTATTTAAATTCTTCTAGCAGGATACACAAACAATGAATTCAAGAACAAGGCGAAATAATATACCGAACAGCAAAAGAAACGCAAATTTAATTTGCCATGTTTGATTGAATAAAAGTTAACCATATTTTGACGTTGGGTGTTATGCTTACTAGAGACGTGCAGAGAAGTGTAAAGCGTGCGCAGCATCAATTTTTATGGTTTTATGAATTTTTCGTCTAATTTGATTAAACTGGATCAGAACAAATATTTGCCTTCCTTTTGCTGTTCAGTATATATCTCTTCCATGGAGTAATGAGACAAGAATGTCAAAATTTCAAATTTATACAACGCAGTGGTTGTGTGTTTATTTACAAAGTTGATGTTTGCAAATAAAACTCACTCTGTGTATATCGTATTGCCGTTCCCCCGGCAAGATAAGTATCTGATTCTCAAAACACATGGCCTGTCCATTCCATTAGAGTTAGACTTTCCGGCAACAATAATTTTCCTATCGTCTGTTTCTCAAATGCAGAAGAGTGACTTTACAAAAGTGAAGTTTGTTTTATTTAACGACGCCTCTAGAGCACACTGGACGTAAATCATGTGGTCATTCTGACATATTTATTTAGATGTAACCCAATGCAGCCACATAGGCTACTCTTTCCGATAAGCAACATGGGGTCTTTTATATGCATCGTCCCACAGACAGGACAGCAAATACCATGGCGTTTTATGAACCAGTTGCGGACCACCGGTTGGAACGGAAAATAGTCCAAACTGCAAATGGCTCCACTGAGAAGGATCGATCCGACGACCGACCGCTTCACAGGCGAACACGATACCGTTTGAGCTATACGGTAGCGGATCCAGGGGTTCAGGACCCCCGTTCTCTCGATTTTTTTTTTATCTTTTAAAGAGTGGAAGGACGTGAAAATTAACCATTTTTTCACCATTTCTACTCATATATCACTTTTGGACACCCCTTCTCAGAAATCCTATTTTGGAACCGCCCACCCCTTCAGAAATCCTGCATCCGCGCCTGTTTTATCCCACTCCCCAAATACAGAACAGTGACTTCACAAAAGAGACTGAGAGAACAAAATGGCTTTATTATGTCATCAGGCCAGCATTGTGTTATCGCGTGGCCATGTTTCCGTTATGAAAATAGACTCCCCATTGAAGGGAAATCGATTCCCTTTTATGTCTTAACACATCTGTAAGATCAAAGGCCAATCCAACATTATCTATTTCAAAAGCACAATGCCGTTATTAAAATAACCAGTAACGGTTAATAAGATACAGAAATAAACCTAATAGCTTTTCCTCCCAAGATTCGTAACGACATAAGTGAAATGACCCGTGTCTATTTTGGTAATAAGTATTAATTAGCCAGCTAATTAAGGTTAGTTGTATTTATTTTCGTGATTCTATCCCATTAAGGTCAAAGCACGCTGTCCTGGGCACATAGCTCAGCTTTCTATGCTGTGTATCCAGGACAAAGGTTAGTGTTAGTAGGAGACACGAAACCCGCTGCGGCCTTTGATAAACCAGTTGTGGACCACTGGTCGGTGTAAGTGGTATACACCTACCCACTGAGTCTTGCGAAGCACTCACTCTGGGTTGGAGCCGATACTGAGATTAAAAATCCCACGCCTCGACTGAGATTTGATCGCAGTACCTACCAGCCTCGAGTCCGATAGCTTAACCACTGCGCCACTTACACCGACTAGTGATCCACAACCGCCTTATCAAAGGAGGTCTCCAAATTATGAATTTTCATTTTCGATATTTTCAAAATTTATCTGTTATACTTTATTTTGTCCTTCATTATATAATGGCTGTATTGATACGGAATTATATCAAGAACTCTTGTACATACTAAAATTACAGGCATAGGTGTAACTGAAAAAGAGTTAACTTCAAGCTTGTTCAATGTCTGTAATTTAAAATCTTGATCCAGAACGATTTGGTCGGGTTAAGGATTAATTAGGGCAAAAGGGGAGATCATCCAGGCAGCAGGGCAATCGATCAAAGCGACAGAGACGAGCGCTCTTTAACTCCGCAGCGGAAGAATCGAGAAATTGTACGTTTCACTTTCCTGACTTTATATTGATGGGTTGTACGGTACAACGATGACAAAAAATTAGTTTGAGTGAAGTTGACGAATTCATTTATTTTGCTAAACTGATTTACAAATTATAGCCTTTTTACGAATGACCAACACATTTGACTTGTAATACATCAAACTGTTCATTTTTTTTATATAACACAGATTTAAAAACTACCACTTATCAATATACTTTAGTATCGAAACATTAAAAAAATTCCAATATTGTATTTATATTGGCTTTTCTTGACATCCAATAGGCAATGATAAAATAAAAATCAACGTGCTATAGAGGCGTGGTTAAATAAAAACAAACTTTATTTTTATATTGGCTTTAATTGGTTAAACTTAAAGAGTTTCCAAAAATTTAACATATTTTAATAATAACATCACAAATCCATCCGCAATGTTAAAAAAGTCTGCCTCAACGATTCTGAAAAGGTTTTATTTTACGTCTTTATGACTACTGCCACTTTAGCCAATTTAAATTTCTAAATTATAGAAGACAAAACACAAACACCCAGCAAAACAAAAGCGTCCAAGAAATGAAGATAAGTTTTAACATACCGTCGTATATAAAAGATGATCCTGTGTGTGTAGCCATGATGATATGCATAGTCAGGATTTCTGAAAGAAGGGTCCAAATGTGGATTTCTGAAAGGGGGGGGGGGTTCCAAAAGTGATAAGTGAATATAAAAGGTGAAAAAATGGGGTCCTGACTCCATGGACCCTCCTGGATCCGCTAATGATATTATACGCAATTAGCGTGATGTCATTACCATACTTCAAAATGAGTCTTATCGCGATCTTCGATCAGATTCATGGTGGCGGTCCTCATAAAAAAAGATGTGAAATGTCTAGAGGTAAAAACATATTGAACAAGTGCTCGTGTTGTTTATTACGAACATAGGTTAAATTACCATGCACGTAGGAACAGTCCGGATTTATAAGGGGCCAAGGGGGGAATTGTTTTATAAAAGGGGGGACATAGTTTATAAAAAATGGTCCGTCCACATTACTTCTAGGAAGCGATTGCCGTCCTTGTGTTGTACACGTTCTAACACCATGATTCCATTGTCAAGACAGTAAAATTATGATTTGTTCTTTAAACATAATGCATAATATTTCATTATATAATCCGTTGTTAATCTTGTGTGAAATCAATAAAACGTTTATCGTATTACTGGTTATGAGGTTCATACTATACTTCCTGGTTGTCCAGATTCTCACTAAGTAACACTGTCATAAGAATATTGATATATAGTTTCAATTGAATCATTTGTTATCTGGATTTATACTGACGTAAAAAAGAAAAGAATGAAATGTACAAAACATATTTCATTACTGTTAACAGTAACCAACCATGAGGGCACGTAACAGTTGAATACCTTAATACAACACTGTCCAAAATTTGCATTTAATAAAAATTCAATTAACAAATTATCATTAGTTTTCAATAATTAATTGTCACTGTGTAAAATAGTTGTGACAATGCAGTATGTCGAGGAATAAAAAAGTTCTGGATACAATTTGTAAGAATTGATATAATTTCTTGTTTTCTGAAACTGGAACCAATGGAATTTTGGTGGTATTTTAAAGTCTGTTGTGACTTCGTCACGATAACGAAGAGGATTATTGTTTATATGAATCCCCAGCACATTGTTTACTCAGCGGCTTTGAAGTGTCAAACATAATTATTAGCAACTCATTGTCTGTAGAAAAAAGAAAGAAATCTGGTACCACCAGACAATCGTCTCTTTCCGACTAGTACCAAGTGGTTCATGATAATGGATACTTGCTACTCTATCTACTGTCGTTATTGTAGGTAATTCGCCATACATACACCTACCATACCAGGCGAACTGTTATTTCTTTCCATCGGTATATTATATGACAACGTACTGTCTAGTTTGTTTCTAGTGATTTCAATAAGACATACATGCACTCTCGCACGCACTGACACGCACAAAACACAATCACATACGGAAACACACACATACATTACAATAACTAACCATATTGGACTACTAGCTTGGACGGGATATAGCCCCCAATGATATCAGTCGATCCGACGACCCATCGTTCCATAGCCGGTCAGTCTTCTGTGCCAATGAATTAAACATACAATCCTTTCCTTTTCTTTCGTTGTCTCATACACGTCAATCCTCTCCTGTTAAAACGTTCTTTTTAGTTTCTCATATATTCAGTGTTACCCAACATAGGCGAATCCAGGAGACAGCAGGGCAGGCGTTTAAATATAGGGGGGAAAGACTGAATAGGGGCGCCATCAGTCATTTGAAGGGGGCCTACAACGTACTCAGTAAATGTAAATATATTCGCAAAAAAGGGAGCAAATGACGCATGCCCTCCTCGGCTACACCGGCCCTGTAGAGATACATCCAGTTTTTGACTCACCACTAGCGGATCCAAGGGGGCCCAGGGGGTTAGGAACACCCCTTTTAACGTTTAAAAAAAATTAAAACCATTTTATGAGAGGAAGGACGTGAAAATTTGCCATTTTTTCACCTATTTCTATTCACTCATTACTTTTGGACCCCCCCCCCTTTCAGAAATCCACATTTGGACATCCCTTTA
>JAULBS010139340.1:0-12826 GCA_032355785.1 Symmetromphalus regularis | reverse complement strand
TAAACAACATAAGCCAGCATATGATCTAGGATTAATTTGTTCCACTTAAAGATTTAATTCCGAATTTATAATAACTTACTTTGTTATCGACGTGAAAGGGTCGATGAAAAATTAATAAATAATTATTTCATATTTCTTCAGACAGACTTACCCATTCGAGCTAAACATGTTTGATTTTACTTTTCTGCACAATTTCTTGTTCGAGAGGAAGCTTCTGTTCGACCGATCAGCAATAAAATAACAGGGTTTAATAGAGACAAAAATCGGGACTTTATTCTGGGTTCGACAATAACCGGTAAATTCGACCGTTGGGCATTCGAGGCAACAGAATTCTACTGTATTTCCTTTCTATAACTGCAGTTTTTTAATGTTTGCCTCCTGAAGTTAAAAAATTCACAATCCAAAGGAATATTTAAAATATTTGCTAATGGATCACTACAAACAAAGTGATTGTATGCTTGTTTAACAACACCCAGCACGAAAAAATAAATAAAAGCTATTGGGGGTACACCATGAACAGAATGATGAATGACTGAAGGGTTATTAAACCGAATACTTACATCATCTGCTGGCAGACTCTCAGGGGCCCAGTTAAGGTGAAAGACATCCTTCTTTATAACAGGTCGCATCTAAACACAAACACAAAATACATTGAGAAACACACAATACAACACGACCATCACAAAAACATTTTCTTCCTTGGGTCGGAAGTGCCTTATCTATACTTCCGCTTCCTATTAGTGATATATTCTATTACTATTCAATTTCAACCAAAAGGAACCTAAGTTGGAATTGCCTTACCTATACTTCCCATTGGTGATATATTCTATTAATATTCAATTTCAACCAAAAGGAATGTAAGTTGGAATTGCCTTATCTACATGTATACTTCCCATTGGTGATATATTCTATTAATATTCAATTTCAACCAAAAGGAACTTATGTTCTTAGACTTTGATATTTGGTATCATTTCACATCATTACCTAAAGGCTATGTCATTTTATGTTCTCAATTTTAGAGTAAATAGGTCCAAAACCGATGTAAAAATTACATAACATTTTGTCTTAAACTACATAAACACATAATCAGATACATGAATCTGATTAAAATACATGTAGTATTAATAATTTATTATTCTAAAATAACTTAAAGTTTCTGAAGCAAAACTAATCATTCCTATTTTTTATGTTCAAACTATGCTAAATTTCCCATTACCCAAAGTCAAAGCTATCAACCTCAAGTCAAATTTAAGAAAAAAACACCCTGAAATCAGCACATAGTAGATCTTAACCAGGCACGTACCTGCCTATATGCAAGTATGCAGTGGTGTCCACATCATTTGTATATATATATATATATATATATATATATATATATCTAAAAAAAATCTTTAAAAAAACAGTAAAATATGTGGATGAACTACTTTTCATACCCAGACCAACCTAAAGATATTTTAAAGTGAGATGGAACTCAGACGACACACTGATAATAATCTATAGTTCAGAAATTTTACAAATTGCCACATTAAAACTTATGATTTACAAGTTTATTTATAGGTGTAAAATTAGTTCTCAAAGTCGCCATAGTGCACCATATGAAGACAAGGTTTCAAAAAAATTCAGTTGGGGAATGGTTGCCCCAAGAACCCCCTACAACGCTCGCACCGTCGGTGCTCATCTGTAAATTTGGAATCCACATAAAAAATGGCTGAATACACCCCTGTTAACATACCTTGCATGCCACCCTGTCCACAACCTGAGTGAGTTGGGCAACAATCAGATCATTGGCCTCATTGATGGTGTCCATCAGTGTACAAGTGTCAACCTGTGTGTTGCTGTTCCCAGTCGACCGCTCGCAGGCCAGCTGTATGGCAGAGAACTCCAGCTGTACAGGAAGAGGCATCAACGCTCTTCGCACATGTTCAATATTATTCACAGTTATGCACAGCTGAAATAAAGAAAATACAGAGATTAATTACCTGTATTTCTTTTTTTCTTAATTTTTATTTATTTATTATATTTTAATGACATTACTAGAAGAGAGATTTATTAAACATTGACTATTGGATTTCAAACATTTACCAGGGGTGCAAAAGTTTAAAGTTTTGTTTTATTTAACGACACCTTTAGAGCACACTGATTTTTATCTTATCATCGGCTATTGGACGTCAATCATATGGTTATTTTGACATATGTATTTAGAGGATACCTGCTGCCACCACTTAGGCTACTCCTTCCAATAAGCATCAAGGGTTCGTTTATATGCACTGTCCCACAGACAGGTCAGCACATACCACGGCCTTTGATAAACCAGTTGTGGGCCACTGGTTGGAATGGAAAATAGCCCAAACTGCAAATCGGTCCACTGAAAAGGATCGATCCAATGACCTGGTTCACAGGCGGACTCGCTACCTTTTGATCTAGATCCTGCTCTTTAGCAGGGGTGCAACGATACCGCCAAAACTGTAATGCAATATATTGCAATACAGCAAACCTATATTGCAATACATACCGCAATACAATCTGATTTATTACCAAGATGTGATAATGTCATATTTTGATACTATCGTACTAATTACTAAATATATATCTCCAGCAGGCAGACCTGTACCAATTTCTGATGAAAAAATAGAATAGACACAATAGATTTAGATGTTTTAATTAACTTTAACTTTTATTTTTATAACTTACTGTCATAGTCACAGATTTTATAGATGGATATTCATTAGGTAGATATATCACGATACACGAAACCATATCGCGGTATGTACTGCACTCGATATGTATTGCAATATACTGGTATATCGTTACACCTCTAACATTTAGTAACTGTGATACACATGCATAGTGTGGGCCAGCATCTGATGGGTTTTGAACCACTGTCTTCAGCGTGTCGCAAACTGTTATGCAAATTTCAGATATAGTTACACCACTGTAATAAACCAAATGAACAATTGCTAACCTTTTTACCTTAATTAGCAATTATCACTAATACATTTTTTAAAATGTTTCCTGCTTTCTTGTAACCTGAATAAAGTAGGAAATACTTTCTGTAAGAATATTACTCTTTTGAAGGCAAAATATGGAATGTTTAAAATTCCTGCTAATCCCTAATCCCCATCAAAGAATGAAAATATATAACTTTTATTAACCCTTTCAGAATAGTTAACCCATTGCCTTCTAAGTGCCACAGGAATTGATATATTTCAGCAGTTAAACAAGGATAAATTTAAAGATGATGATTTTTTTTTAATTATTCATGGCAGAAGATTGGTTTAAGTATATTTGTAAAGATTTTTCATTCCATAGTCGAATTAGTTAAATTAATGTAAAATAAATGAGAAAAACTTTGATCTTTTTATGTCAATTTATGATCTCATTTTTTTTTAAATCTAATCATCTGTCATAACACTGTCAACAAAAAAATACAGACAAAAAATTTATTTTGATTAATGTTTACTTGTTCTGTAACATCAAACTGTCCTTCGTCGTCATAGTAACCTGCAGCAATTAGCTTGTCGTGAACCAGATTAGCATACAGCTTAGCACCCATGCAGATATCCTGTAAAAATAAACCACATTATTCTCAACCACTGAGTATTACATAATACAAGTGCTATATCCAGACACACACATAACAACATGAAGTGATCCATGTATTTGAATAAAACTGATACCAACAGACCATTAGCTAGAGAATACAATTTGTAGGATTTGGAAAATGTTGATAAAGCATGCGGGGGTCAAACTTCGGTGTTTGGGGGGTACAGCAATTTATTGCCTTGGATTTCTTGGAATAAAGAGGCCACCAAGAAAATTTTGAGGACACTTCAGGGGTACAATGCCAAATATGTTTCCTATGGGGCAAGCTGGAAAAAAGGGCATGGGAATATTTGTCTTCATTAGAAGTGAAATTGAGAGGGCAAAGGGACAGAGCTGCATGGCAAATGCCTCAATGCCTTGGTAAAAATCGACCTCTGAGCATTAGTTCTAAATTAAAATAACTTACCTCAACCAGTCTGAGTACAAATGGATAGGATCCAGCTTTATCCGGCCATGACAGTTGCTTCCAGAACTCCGTCATCTGAAACAAAGATGCTATAAGAAATGAGAATCATTTAATGGCATTACAACTTTATTTCATCAGTAGCTATTGACACGGCCCATGGAGTACATCTAAAACAGTTGACAACCAGCCATGTTAATTACTTGACTACAGACCTTCTCATACACCAAAAACTCTCCAGATTTTGGCTATTTTATTTTGTCTCTGATTCTGAAAATGGTTTTATTCAGCTTAAAAAAAATACTTTAGCAATTTTATTTATTAGTTGTTTCTAAAAAATGGCCCTCCAAGGTCCATGGCCCATGATTGGGTTTCAAATGTAATAAATGAAATACAGTCTATAAAATAAAAGGAAAGGATTGGTCATTAAATGATGTCCTAACACATTGTTTATTCAACTGCTGTTGGGTGTCACACATAATGATGGTGTTTTGTTATTCATAGGCTACTCTTTCTAATTAGTACCTAGGGATCTCATACATGTATATGTGCTTTCCCACAGACAAGACAACACATACCATGTCTTTTGTGAAACCAGTTATGGACCATTGATTGGTACAAGTGCCATACATCTACCTAGTCAGCTTTGCTGAGCACTCACTCTGGGTTGGAGCTGATATTAAGATTCCATGCCTTAACTGAGATTTGATCCCAGTACCTACCAGCCTCAAGTCTGAAAGCACTACACTACTAGGGCCACTATACGAAATAAAGAAACCTAGGATGAGTGGAACATGACCATATATCAAGTGAATAAAATAACAAATCTCACAGTGATGCATTGTATAACACAAGGTCACTTTAGTAGTTATTTCAACATGCAATCTTTGCAGGTAATACATGTATGTTGTTCACTAAGATATTAAAATCAAAGTTGCAAATAATGAAGTTTTTTATATATGTTATAATTACAGGTAAACAGGTAGCTTAGAGGAAAAACATTATTTTGAAGATAGGATAACAATGATGTTACATGTATAATATTTGTATGTACATTTGTAAACATGTAGAGCGGGCCTCATGGGAGACCAGTTGCAATATTGAATGTATTACTCTCTGAAAATAAAGAATTTTATTATTATTATTATGTCATGTTCACAAGTGATTTCCAATTGTCATGAATGTGTTTTTTACTTCTCTTGAAGTACTAAATGGTCAAATCTTATATTGAATATGTCCCTAGCAAACAATGAATTACTGTATATATAAATAAAAAACATGAAACCCACTTTCATTACATAGCTACTTTTATTACATAAACAACTCGGTAATGTGATGTCTGTGTGTAGTTACCTGAGCAAAAATAAAACAAGCATCGACCGCTGATGAGCTGTACTTGACCATATCATCAACGTGAACAGCCTGTAAAACAAAATGTCATCTCAATTAAATATTTTGTCTTCAACAATCAAGACTCACTTTTTTATTTATCTGCAAAAATTATTTTAAAAAATTATTTAAATTTAAAAATAAGGAAAGATAAATAATGTACTAATCCAACTAAAGCTATTTTATTTGTTTATGAGCAATGAGGTTTTTTATATATTATTTTCCATTGATAAGACACGATAAACTTAAATCAGTGATCGCTAGTTAAAATAAGAACATTCCAGATATCTGCTTTTGGTAGTCTGGTTTGTATCAAAAAGTCCAAAATATTAAAATTTTGTTTACACGTATCTTGCATGCAGGTTTTAACTGTAAAAAACTAAATACAATAAAAAAATTTAATGATATTACATGGACATAGCAAATTCACTGAAAACACTTTCCAATTTTCCACTTTTCAACTTCCAATGCATTTCTGATTGAGTCAGGTATTTAAAAGTTTATTTTCTCACCCCATCCAATTCAACAGCTTTGCGAATGCGATGTTCCGATTTCCTTCTTGCAATGTTGATCCATCTACTTACAGCAAATGCAAACCATTCGTAGGATTTAGTGATACTCAAGTTAATCTGATCACTGAAAAGTACATATTAGATGTAAAATGTTTAAAAGTATTTAAAAAGACACACTTCACATTCAAAATTTCAAAGGTCATACTGATACCAAAAAACTGTAATTTCATGAAAACAGACACGAAATAGTTAATTTAGTGCCAGGCCAAGAACATGCAGATCCAGTAATCTTTGTGGTCAAGTTGTTTTAATAGTAATAATTTGAGGGTTGAAAACTTTGCTTGATATCTCACTAAAAGTCTTCATTCCAGCAGAAACATACTTAACATGATCTTATTATGAAGGAAAAAATATTAACTTGATCTTTTAATGTGATAAAAATCAGAACAATAAACTAACTCTAGAGAGAAGCTGTTTCCAAACTCCTGCAGCGGGGGTTGAAATAATAACAAGAAGTTAAATTCTTAAACTTGATAAGTAGGATATTAACTTGAAATGATTATCTTTCATGATCAATACAGAAAAACAAAATGGCTGACAAAATGTAAACAGCTGAACTTGAGTATCAGGTGTAACTCTACGAGAATATAGGTGTGTTAATCACATAACTCCTAACTCAACTCACTTCCTTGAGGACAATTTAACACTATTCTTTGTAAATGCCAACTGCAAAGTATGGTCTGCATTGACAATCATGGCTTCCAACTCAACTCGAACAAAAAAAATCTCTACTTTAAACTCACTCAAAGGGCAGACGGTCTCCATATCTGGCAAACTCTTGAAGAGCGAGGTACAACTCAAACAAGGCTGTTCCCATGGTTGATGCAGCCGTTGTCTCCTCGTGGTCACAGTCGGTCATCTTGAGGATTTTGTTGATGTCTTCCTTCATCTCATCACCTAGCTGGAGAGCAGAAATCACTTGTAATGTTACTTAGTTTAGATACTTCTAATAATTATTATGAAATCATTTCAACTTATAAGATGAAATAATATTCCAAGTTTTTCTTAATTTTGTTTCTAACATTTCAGACAATCCAGTATGATGTGGCCTTGGAAACTGTCTTTTATATGTATTTTCCAACATACACTTGACAATATTGATGGATGAATGCAAAAAACAGTTATGTCCATTTTGGCAATTTTGGCCCACTTAGAATCAGCACAGAATCAAAGGTCTTGGACATGTCATTTTGAATACTCAGGGGAGCCCATATTAAAAAAGAATCTGTGAATTGTAATGATTTTACATGACACTTTAGATTTTTCTCAAAGGTACTATTTTGGACCTAACTGGGTTTTTTGCAGTTAGCCCCCAGTATCATTGTATAAATAATTCTCCCTCGGATGATTTTGAGAGAGTTAATGACTAAGAATGTAAGATCCTTCAGAAGTTATATTCTAGGAATGAGATTCCTGTTCCAATTTTAATCAGAGAACCAGTATTATATTCCACATAAAATTACATTTTACCTAGAACTGTTTATTCAGGAAATTACATTCCACCTAATACAGTTTATTCAGGAAATTACGTTCCACCTAGTACAGTTTATTCAGGAAATTACATTCCACTTAGAACAGTTTATTCAGGAAATTACATTCCACCTAGTACAGTTTATTCAGGAAATTATATTCCATCTAGAACAGTGTATTCAGGAAATTACATTCCATCTAGTACAGTTTATTCAGGAAATTATGTTCCATCTAGAACAGTTTATTCAGGAAATTACATTTCACTTAGAACAGTTTATTCAGGAAATTACATTCCACCCAGAACAGTGTATTCAGGAAATTATGTTCCACCTAGGACAGTTTATTCAGGAAATTACATTTCACTTAGAACAGTTTATTCAGGAAATTACGTTCCTTTTAGAACAGTGTATTCAGGAAATTATGTTCCATCTAGAACAGTGTATTCAGGAAATTATGTTCCACCTAGGACAGTTTATATAGGAAATTACAATTCACTTTGAACAGTTTATAAAGAAAATTACATTCTATCTAGAACAGTTTATTCAGGAAATTACATTCCATCTAGTACAGTTTATTCAGGAAATTACATTCCACCTAGAACAGTTTATTCAGGAAATAACATTCCATCTAGAATAGTTTATTCAGGAAATTACATTCTTAAGTGATCAATATTTTTGTTCTTCCAAAACAGTGCATTCGGTCTTCTTTTTCTTTTGTCCTATAACTGTTCCAAGCTAAAGTCAACAAGCAAAACTACTCAAAAACTTAGACCTCATTTCTTGTTGATGATTCAACCCAGATTCATAGTTTAACTTATTTATTTTACATATATACAAAGGAGTCTCAAAAGGTTTGTGCCTGCCCCAGTTCCAGAAAGGACAGCTAATTTTTGTGTTTGATAATATTCTTCAGTGTTTTGAAATATAATGTGCTTAATTTTGTTCACATTGTGCTTTCAGGTGTGTTGCTGTTAAATTCTGCTACTAGGTACCCCCTACCATTCAGCAAAAATGGACAAAATTGAGTACAGAGCTGTGATCAAGTTTCTGACTCCCTAACCCATCTTTTGACTGTAGCTTACGACATGACCACTTCATCATAGATGGGACATATTCATTCACGGATTCTCTCTAGTTTCTCGTACTCAAGAAACTTGATAACCGCCCTGTACTCAGCTATCCTTTTAGGAACTGGGACAGGCTCAAAACATTTTAACACACCCTTGTATACAGTTTGAACAATGAATCATAACAGAATCATCAACAAGAAAGTGGGCTTAAAAGTCTCAACCTGTATTTCTGATAATAATTACCAATAATATTATACAAAATATAGCTCTCAGTGATGTTATTGGCAGTGAAGAAGCTTGTGTGCAGGTGATTAAACTGAACCGGTGCACAATGCAAAGCTTGTTTTTAAAACAAAACTAGGTAGTGCGTAAAGTGCACCCTTTGCTAGTCTACTAAAATGTACATTGAAAAGGTCAAATTTTCAACATCCTATTAGCCAACAGGTTAACACTGTTTAGTCTCAAAGACTCTGTAAATTATGGCAGCATGTTACATAAGAGTTTAGAAACAGAAAATATTTTTACGTTAGTAGTTTGCCGAATCAGCAAGGCTGGTCTTAAGCCAATTGGACCAATTGCTCCCAATTTGGCCCTGTGACAAAGGGAGTCCCATGCTAGGGTAATTTACTGTAGTTTTCTCAAGTGAAATTGCCTTCTACCAGAGCCTGACATGTTCCTAATTGGCCTTGCAGCTCCTAAGGTCAGTCCTGTGACAAAAATAAATTAGTCCACCATAATTTCTACTAGTCCGTTAGTCTACAGCACAATATTTAATACAATTACACTGGCATAGAGGGAGGCAGGGCATGGAAGATGTGCACATCCCAATCACACTTTCTTTTCCCACCTACCACCTTTTACAATTGCCTGTTTTGCAGTCCTATTAGTCCGGGTTTAAGCTGGACCATAAAAATCATTAGCAATTTGTCTAATTTGGTCAGAAATTCTGTAGCCAAATTCAGTTTCAGTTAGCCAAATAAATTTAACAAAATTAAGTCACGACTTTATTGCCAGAGACGAAATCATCTGAAGTGTACTGAATGAATTGTAAGTAACAGAAATGGCCAAGTTATTTCGACTAACAATAAAGCTACCAAGTTCGAACTCTTCCAATGTTGTCTGAATGAACTGTGTATGCGCAGACACAGTAAGTAGTATTTAGATGGTTTGCTGACCAATTCACGGCAGGAATTACACAAGCAACAAGGAAGTAGAGAGTCAAAACAGTGGCAGATCGAAAGTAACATGAAATTTTCAAATTAGCTGTTTGGTGATTTCATAATCCAGTGCATTCACTAAATTGCATTTTAATTTGTATTTGGCAAATTGCCAAATGACAGCTTAAACTCTGATTAGTGCTTTCAGGATAGTCCCCCCCATCCCCTCCCCCCTCAATAAACTCCTAGCTATGCCAATGTATTGTTATAATACAAACTTCACTATAAATGATGATCCAGTTAAACAAAAACATGTTAAGACATCTTTTTATTGTTTTGTTGAGATACTAATTTAAACTGAGTGAAAGAAGTAATAAAGAATAAACAAAAGAACAATTAGACAAAAAGAGGATCTCACCTATCAAACTAATGGTTTATTTTTTTAACTCATCTGTTATTATTTTCACTTGCATATGTCAGGAAGGCTGGAACTTTATGCACTCTTGTTAAGATATGGGCCTTGAGGTGGGTGGTGGGTGGGTTTGGGGGGCATGCCTGAACCATTATGGATGTGGACATGTCATAATAACTTTACAGACAGACGGAGGATTCATATGCTGTGCAAATCTGTGCTGAAGGGTCACATACAGTTAATGTTTTTATTATAGAAAGACAAGACTCACGAAACAAAAATGCAAAGTGAAGCTCTAAAAGGTGTAAAAAAAACAATAAGACCAACCTCTTCATCCAAGGCTTTGCTAGCATCAGCAGAAAGCTGTAGAAAAATCAACAACACAGTTCAGTACAAACATCACACACATACAAGAGATGTCCTAGAAGATTCCGGTCTATGAAAGCCAGTGCACACCAAAATTTTATGTCTCCATTTTTCTATTTAATCTTTCTTGAATTCTTTATATTTTGTCCAGTATTTCTCCAGCACTGTTAACCCATCTAAAACATGATTTATTGGCACACAGATCTGACACAAATCCGATATGTGTCCGGTCTGCCAAAAATTGGTCAGATGGTTATAACATTAGGGTGTTCATTGACATCTGAATCTTATCCGGAAGCCTCAGTTGCACTGCTGTCCGTTTTTTTTTAATTGCTCCAGGTAGCGATTTGTCTGGTGTTTCCATACACATGTATATAGTATTCACCTCACAGAAAATGTCTTCGATTTCTACCGAGCAAAATGAAAAATTGATAGTAAAAGACCTGCATGCCAGTGAATGCAGGGTGTGGAAACTGTCCATGCACATCAGTTTTCGATTCGTTAATTTTTTTACTACCATTGCAGATTCGTGTTGGATCAGTGTGCCTATGAATCGTGCTTAAAAACTAGGCTTTGTCATCAACCATAAAAAGTTCTTCCATAACACCAATCACCTCTTCATCCATCTGAAATTTGGGCTGCAGCTCAAATTTGAGTCTAGAAACAGATGAGTGACTGAGGGAACGAGATGTAGAGAATAACCAGAATTTGGAAGCCTCATTTACTGGAAGCACCAACCGTAACATCCATTGTACATTTTTATCCTCTTTGTGTAAAATTCAGTGATGTACATGGAAACAAAGAGCTGCTCTGTTAGCATGTACACAACACCATCATTTCATATGATAACTCCTCACTTAAAGATGTGATTGTACTTCATTAAAAAGTCTGGTATCATTTTAACATGTCTTTCACAGTCAGGCCGGAAACTTTTAGGACACCCTTGTACATACAACAGACATTATAACATGCTGGAAACATTATACTGGGGGGTCAGCAGGATTACTCATTCAAAACAATAATTAGAGAATAGATTTGTTAACTATATAATTTCATCTACAGTAATTTTACATGTACATTGAATATAAAAATCTTGACTAAATGTTTTGGAATAATGTTTTTCTAATAACTCTGGATTAAAAAAATTAATCTGGTTTAAATAAAGTTATGTTACCATATTTTTCAGAATAGATTTGTTAACTATATAATTTTCTTCTACAGGTTCACTATAAAAAGTCTTGAAAAAAACTTAAATATTTAGAATTAAGAAGTTTGAAATAATTTTTAATAAATAAATTAATCTGCTTTAAATACAGTGTAGCTATATTACCATATTTTTCAGAATATAAGCCACAATTTTTATAAGTGAAATTTTTACTGGGTGAAAATTATATGATGGTGCATTTTATTTTCGAGTTTTATGGTAATAAGTATTGTATAAACCTGAACTATTTTTGGTTTCAGAAGCAATTGTCAATTGTCTTTGATCCACTCCACCCAAGTTAAACAACTAACACAAGAGTTGTTAGTTTCATCCACGAAGTGCATACAAATCATGCTTTGGCAATATAATAAACAGGATTTTATTTATTTATTATTATTATTTTTTTAATGACACCACTAGAGCTCTTTGATTTAATAATCATCGGCTATTGGATGTCAAACATTTGGTAATTTTGATATGTAGTAAACTTTGAGCCAGTCTTCAACGAGTTTTGAACCACTGTCATCAGCTTGAGAGTCCAATGTATTACCACTGGACAACAGAGGCTCACTATAATACATAGGAATGCAGAACCTTATTAATTGCTTGATAAATATCACATCACCGATTGACAGATGTTAGAGAATGAACACTGCATTTTTAATGAACAAGGGGCTGGTGTAAAAGACTTTGATTGACATGAATAGTCTTTTTAGGATTGGTTGAATGCAGGTCGCTGGTGTGAATTTTAATTATACCCATGTGGGTCAGGACAAACTAGAATGTAATGAGAGTTCAGCAAAATGTTAAATTGGACAGAAAAGGAACAGTGTTTTATTTTATCGCTGGTATTGAACATACAACAGAGAATTCATCATAAAAAAGTAAAGAAATGAAAAAAAAGCTTTTTGATTGCTACATAGATACAAGCTGTCTAAGATGCATACAAAATATAGGTAATATATTTTTGGATTGAATACCCACACCCCAACCCCCTTGGTCAGTGCACTACATTACACATAAATCTTTGATCTACATACACACAGGTTATTTAATTAGGTGTGGTATATAAAAATCAATATTTGACCTTGACCTATGATGAAGGGGTATGAGGTATTTAATGGAGCATTTAATAATCCAAAATGTACTGTAGATAAATGATGATTTAGATAAAGCATGGG
>JAULBS010139329.1:0-12826 GCA_032355785.1 Symmetromphalus regularis | reverse complement strand
TATTGTAGAGTTTGTATCTTTAATTTCAGTTGGAAGGTTCCAGGAGTATTGTAGAGTTTGTATCTTTAATTTCAGTTGGAATGTTCCAGGAGTATTGTAGAGTTTGTATCTTTAATTTCAGTTGGAAGGTTCCAGGAGTATTGTAGAGTTTGTATCTTTAATTTCAGTTGGAATGTTCCAGGAGTATTGTAGAGTTTGTATCTTTAATTTCAGTTGGAAGGTTCCAGGAGTATTGTAGAGTTTGTATCTTTAATTTCAGTTAGTAGTTCACTAATTGGCTTTCATGTGAATTGAAATTTGCATAAAAACTAGCAAACTGAATGACAATTCGTGTAAAATTGTGTCCTGTGTTATAGTATTAAAACTTACTTCATAAGCAAACATGTCAGGTTTACTCATATCTTCGATTTCACCTGTGAAGTTGTCGTATCTCTCCAACTGAAATAAACATACTTCACTACATTAGTTACTTGTGAAATAAAACATTTAATTACGATTGTATATTATTCTATTTCTTAAAAGCACTGACTCTAATTTTAAGGTTTTTTGTCTTTATTGTTTAATATGAAATATATCTTTAGCTGTTAGAAACACAAGGTATAGTACTTGTCTAGCAATGCAGTGGCTAAGCTGTCAGACTAAATGCTGGTAGGTACTGGGATCAAATATCGGTTGAGACATGGGATTTTTCAGCTCCAATCCAGAGTGAGTGCTCAATGCACAATGGTAGAACGTTCAAGCTGAAGACAGTGGTTCAAAACCCATCGGAGGTTGGCTTATACTAATTACATGTCAAAATTACCAAACGTTCGATATTCAATAACTGATGATTAATAAAATCAATGTGCCCTAGTGGCATCATTAAACAAAAAACAAAAGGAACACATTACCTCATCACGTGATGGTGCGTATGCCAGCAGTTGTTTAAGAAGTTCGGGGGAAAGAGTTTCTTCATTCATTGAGTACAAGGCGTGTTTTACTTCTGCCACAGACATCTTTAGATGACCCAATAGAATAGCTGTGTAAATAATTGGAAAGCATCATTTTAATTAAGAGTACAAATACCATTCATTCCATATTTAATACCTCTGGGCGTGTTACATTTGGGAAATTAGGTGTGTCCTGTCATGTCTGAGGGAAGGTGTGTATAAAAGATCTCTTGAATGTGATGGGAAAATGTAGTTTCCTCTAATGACTATGTACCAAAATTACAAGATGTTTGACACCCTAATAGCCCAAGATTAGTAAATCAATATGCTCTACTGGTGTGTTAAAAAAATAATAATAAATAAAAAATGTATATATCTGAAACTCATTTAGTAACATTAGAAACAGTCTTACCACATTGACAGGAAGAAAAAAATCAATTTGGCATGCTGATATAACAAACAAAAGTAAAAAAACTCACACATGTTATAAGCCTTCTTAGGACTTAGAATGCAAATTTCTTGCCGCCTCTCTCCAAAAACTGAATAAAGATATACGTGTAGTAAGAATAATAATTATATATTTTGTAATTAGCTGAAAAAAATTATACAATTATCTGACAAATAATATTTAACGGTAAAGCAAATGTGTAAACATAATAAACAATGTCATTTAAAACTATTTTAAGAAGCAGATTGAAATTAGAAACAAAAATATACAAATATGGTAGATGGGTAAAAAATCAATGTCTTCGAATGTTCTCATTAATTTCTTTGTTTACTAGATATTAAAAAGCTATGTTGTATACACTGAAATACCCAGAAAAAAAACAGACAAATCTACATGTAGGTTAAAGTTTGTTTTGTACCTTTTTTGTTGTTCTTCGTACTAAACTGGCTTTCCAATTCTAGATTTTTAACAACATTCTCCAGATCACGGTCTGCTAGCTGAAAACAGATAAAGACTAATCATTAATTAAACTAAAAATTACCCCAAAAACACCTGAAAATTTTCAAAAATAAATAAATAAAAATTAAAAATGTCTTGACAAACAAACAAATTGTATATAATAAGCAAATGACCTACTGTTTTACTAGCCTTAGGCTGTCCAAATCAGGACTGTAGGAACGACTTTGGGAGTTGGGGGCCCTGACAGATCGGGTACAAACTCTACATCAGATTTTGGTTACAGTGGCAAGCATTAATGTGTAAAAACAAAAAAGGCTCACAAATGGAGGGGTGGAGGGCGTAGGCAGGTGTCTCCTGGCCTGCACGGTTCCTATGGACAGGCAATTAGTTTAATGTAAATATATAGAGATAGAAATTAGTATTGATACTTTTAAAGTGTAAGTCTCTTGATTTGGATAGTTTCTTTTATTATTTTAGTACTATACCAAGTATTGTATAAGAAATTTCAAAAAGATGTTTACGTCATTGTACTTTAGAAAGAAATATTTTGGATAAACAATAAAAAAAAGTAAAGAGAAAAACTAAATCTTCTTAAGAAAACTCCCAGAAACCAATACAAAAACAAAGAACAACATCATGCTGGACAGACCTGCCCCCACACTGTGTTCCCTACTTTTGAGTCATCCATTTTCTCCCAGTTGATCCTCTTGACATTCATATGACCTTCACCTGGTTTGGCCCGAGGATGTGGCTTTGGTGGACCTGCTGAAACAAAACCACAACAAACACTAAGTTATGCATGTATGTGATTAAACAACATTTCTACACTTATTATATTCACATTTTGAGAAAATGATAATTTTGTGACATTTTAGAGGTCATTCACAACTAAGAATGTTTTCATAAAACTCTCTAAGTCCACTGTTGTAATTCATTACATTACAGCGTAAAAATATATATCTTGTGCTTCAATAGATTAGGTAAAACATGTTGCACTTCATTATATTACAGTGAAAAACATGCATATTCAACAATGCCTCGTGTAATAATTGAAATACTTTCATATAATTTTACCGCTTTCACCACCATTCAACAATACCTGGTGGAGGTGGTGGAGGAGGAGGTGCAGGAGGTTGTGGTACAACCTCATTACCACCACTCTTCACATCTTCAACTACAGACTTGTTCCTGCTACTCCGCACCAACACGACATCCTGATCCGACACCTCGGCAGCCATCACAGCATCCAGTTCCTGTAGAGCAAACATAGCCTTCTTCTTAAATGAGTCCCCCGATTCTGCAGCAGACAAACCATGAACATCTTGTTCCCCATCTCCCTCACTTTCCGAACTGCTCTGGGCTCGTTTGTCTCTCCTGTGAAATCCTTCAGAAGCCGACGATCTGAAAGGATTTGGATCTATCCTGTGGTGGACGTTATCAGATGTTGCTGCACCATGAGGGTTTATCTCATTTGTGTGATAAACATCAATAGACGATGTTCTGAAAGGATTTTGGTCTATCCTGTGATGGATGTTATCAGATGATGTCGCTCCATGAAGACTGGTCTCATTTGTGTGATAAACATCACCAGATGTTCTGAAATGAATTTGGTCTATCCTGTGATGAACATTATCAGATGTTGCAGCTCCATGAAGAATGGTCTCATTTGTGTGATAAACATTCCCAGATGATGACGACCTAAAAGGACTTGCCTCGTTAGTATGATAAACACCATCAGATGTTGAAATTCTTGAAGGACTTGCTTCCCTTCTGTTGTCAGACGTTGTTGCTTGGTAAGGGCCGAGTTTTCTGAATCTGTCAAATTCTTCTGAGTTCATTTCTCGGCTGCAGAAAGGATGGTTGGCATCCTGAAAGCCAGGATAGCCAACAGGGATGATGGTGACATATCGAGAGTTGGTGCTTTCACTGGAACTCTGGTTTTGGTTTACTAAATAAATGAAGAAAAAAAAAAGATAATTTAAAAGAAATACCGGTAAGCTCTGTGGAAGCCGGCTAGTGAGTAATTAGACTGGTTCTTAACATATTTCATTTTACATTTCATCAATGCATAAACGGGCTATGCATTTTTTAACGACTGGAAATTTTGCTCAGTATAATGACAATTATTAATGGAAATTCTTATAAAATTTATAAAAAAGAATCAAAAGACTGTGGGTAATAAATATAAAATTAAAACTCGTTTTAATGCCTTTTATACAGGTCCGTCTATTTTCTTTAATTAACATTTCCAGAAAGGAATTATTTTTTCCTCAATTAATTTAGGCATGTGGAAGGGGATATGGGTCACGAGGTGACAAACAGTCTAAGGCAAAGTAATTAGTAATATCACAAACTTTGGAATTCATCGAGGTATGTTTACATTTGACAAAAAAGATAATTTAAAAGAAACACTATAAAATTTAATCAAAAGAGTGGGTAATGATGACATAAAGAAATTTTAAACGAATAGAATTGTTCAGAATTGATTTAGACAAGCATCAGTTTCCACCCCTGTAGAGTTTATCCTAAGCGAAAAAAAACAAAACCTTTTTCTACGGTATTTTGTATGATGGCCATCTTTGCTTCTTGTACTACTTTTCTGGTCTCCTCCAGCTCCTTGAGGAGTGCCTCCTCTGATGCCTCTGTATTGTGAGGAGATTTCCTTCTTGACCTCCAGCCGGTTGAAGAGTCATTAGAGAGAGTACTTTCATTACCGTCCTCAGAGGAAAGAGAATGCTGCCAAAAATAAACACGTGTGTACATTTTAATATCTTACGAGGCAGAAGTAAAGTTTTGTTTTATTTAACGACGCCACTAGAGCACACTGATTTTTATCTTATCATCGGCTATTGGACGTCATACATATGGTCATTCTGACATATGTCTTCAGAGGAAACCCGCTGCCGACACATAAGCTACTCCTTCCGATAAGCAGCAAGGGATTTTTATATGCACCCTCTCATAGACAGGACAGCACATACCATGGCCTTTGATAAACTGTCTGGAACGGAAAATAGTCCAAACTGCAAATGGGTCCACTGACAAGGATCGATCCGACGACCGACCGGTTCACAGGCAAACACGCTACCGTTTGAGCTAGATCCCGATCCACGGCAGAAATTATAGAATTCGATAACCACAGTGTGTGTGTTTGTGTGTAGGTGTGTTTTGCGCGCAAGTTTTTGCTGCCAATGGACAATTACTGTGACCACCACATGAAAACATGCTTTCTTTTTTGGTTGAGAATATAATTATTGTAATAAGGTTAGTGTCACGTTTCTTTAATATGTACAATACACAGTTTTTAAAAATAATTACTGTTGTTTTGTATCGAGATAATTAATAACATATTTTTGTTCATTAACATAAACCGAAAACCTGATACATTTCAGGGAAAGGCGGAAAATATGAAAAGATATATTAAAATCATACCATTCATCTAAGTGAAATCCAAAACGATACAAAAACAGTTGTCGTGTTCATAACCGTGTAGCCCTTGCTGGTTCTTTGAAAGAGTAACGGTTTTCTTTTGTGTAACGAATACATCGCGTTGAGAAGCTAATAGACTAATAAATGATTAACTAGCATGATGTGGTGTGAGCCCTGGACAGCGTTCTTGAAATGTAAGCACTAAAATTGATACAATTAACCAACCACATCCTTTATGTTTTTTCAATTACTTTCAAAGTGTTTGCTTCAATTGACGTCATAGTAAAAAAAAAAATTTTTATTTTATTTAACGACGCCTCAAGAGCACATTGATTTTTATCTTATCATCGGCTATTGGACGTCAATGATATGATCATTCTGACATATTTCTTTTGAGGAAACCTGCTGTCGTCACATAGGTTACACTTTCCGATAAGCAGCAAGGGGTCTTTTGTATGCACTTTTCCACAGACAGGACAGCACTGGTTGGAATGGAAAATAGTCCAAACTGCAAATGGGTCCACTGAGAAGGATCGATCTGATGACCGACCGCTTCACAGGCGGACTTGCTACGGCTTGAGCTACGTCCCGCTCCCCCAATGGACGTCATAGATGCGTCATATAGTGAAAGCCTTTTATAGTCATTGAAATCGTATGTTAACAATATCAGTCACGACTCTGTTAAGAAATTGTTTAATCATCAGCTGTTACAAACCACAAAAATAGCCTCATATGTTTCACGTACGTTAAACGTATGTGTAACATACATTTTGTTAAACAGAACAAATGTTTAACACGAGGGAGAGGGACCTAGCTCAAACAGTGGCGTGACCGCCTGTTAAGCGGTTGGTCGTCGGGTCGATTCTTTTCAGTGGACCCAATTGCAGTTTTGGGCTGTTTTCCGTTCCAGCCAGTGGCCCACTAGTGGTCCAGAACTGGTTAATCAAAGGCCGTGGTATGTGCTGTCCTGTGTGTGGGACGGTGCATATAAAAGACCCTTTGCTGCTTATCGGAAAGAGTAGCCTATGTGGCGGCAGTGGGTTTCCTCTAAATATGTCAGAATGGCCATATGATTGACGTCCAATTGCCGATGATAAGATAAAATCCATGTGCTCTAGAGGTGTCGTTAAATAAAACAAACTTTACTTGTTAAACATGAATATTTATGGTGTTTCTTCCCTAGTAATTAACAAGGAATTCTTAGCAATGGTAAAACAGTCGTTTAAAGTAATTAGAAAAGTTGACTTTGCATGATTTTAGGAATACTTGATTCAAAAATGTATAATGGATACTTAAAATTCAAATTAAATATACGTTGATTAGCAACCAAAATGGTGTCCATAGCAACAGTGAATCTTATATATATCTACAGAAGCCCTTTTCATATCATTGTGTATGTCATTCACGTACGTTTAACAATATTGTTTTATGTTTAACGTGCGTTTTAACGTATTTTAAGCGTATGTCCCCTCACCCCATATACGTGACAAAATTACGTTCCTGAACGTACGTTAAATATATCTTTCAGGTACGTGAAACGTAAGACATGCGGTGTTTATAACTCATGGTATTTAGAAGAAACCCGCTACTACTGCTTCTTTCTAAATAAACAACATTAGTAGTTTTTCGTACAATTGGAATTAAAAGGAAATAATTGTTTGTTTAACGACACCCCAGAACCTTCTTTATTCAGCGGCTAATAGATGTGAAAAATATATTTTCTGCGGCTCATGGTCTCCAAAAGAAGTCCGCTACAACCACATAGGCTACTATACTAGGAAATACGTCATAACCATAGTGAGTCTCGATTTGTTAGCAACCTCGAATCTTGTTATTTTACACTTTTTAAGATCGAGACTATTCACAAGTTTTTTAATAAAAAAATTCTAATTTTGTTCTGTTTGTTTAAGTAATCTCAATTCTAATATGGTATTTTGCAGTCAGAAAGAGTAATAGTAAACACCTTTAAATTAAATATTTTTCTGTGCTCGTGCTAGCGTATTGATCTAAGAAGGTAATTTTTCTGATCTCTCGCGTGTTTTTTATTTTGAAAATAAACACTTGAAATTGTTTTTTCTTGAACTTGTCATATGAGTGGTTCTTGCCAGATCTGATTGCATGTTTTCAGAGACATGTTTCTTGCTAAGTACTATTAACTAACATATTGACTGGCACAATTCAAATATGCACAAGCAGGAACATAACGAATATATATTTTAAAAAATAATACTCAAAACGTTGGGTCGTTCACAATTGTTAATATTTTAGTATTTCGAATATTTACGCACCCCTATCTCAAATTATTTCCGGTCGTGGTGATGTATTGGTTAAGTTGTCGAACTCACGACTGGCGGGTACTGGGATCAAATATCGGTCTAGACATGTTTTTGTTTTTCAATCATATTAAATACAGGAGGATTTCAAACAACATTTAAATGTTTTATATACATTCTCTTCAGGGGAATTTTTCCTATTACAATTTGGTCACTTTTGAAGACTCCAGTATTAAAAATTTTAAATATATCTTTGAATCTCTCCGCTTCCAAAATGTTTTAATCCGTTATGAAAGAAAGCTCTTTTATACCTAAAATGCGTGTGCACACAAAACTCGTTCTCGTATTTTGGCGGTTGTGTTTTGAACATCCGGACTGTTATTTTCAAACTCATAACCTTAACTGCAATGTGTGCCACTTCATAACGGACAATAATATTACATTAACCAGGTTTGTTTTTATTAAGATAAAAATATTGTAAATTACTATAATAATATTGAAATGTTGTTTAAAAATACAAACTATTTCAAAAACCAACATGATAAGAAGGGGAGGTAATTAGAGGTCTTTTGTGCCTGGGAGTACTATACAAGAAGCTCATGTTCAGATTTAGAAAAGCATGTAATTAATTTCAAAAATAATTCTGCAATTGTAACATAACGTATAATATAATGTAATCAGTCAACATTAGAAGGAAATGGATAACGCTGTGTCAAAAAATAAATTAGTGTCTTTGCCCAAACCGAAATGTCCACACGCTTATTCTTTTCTCTATAAATAATAAATTATATTCTCCTAGCTAATATTCATCTATAAATATTCCACATATACTTTATGGTCATTAATATCTCCAGACAGGGGGCGTAATACTGTTTCTATAGTCCTCCAGGTTACAGCAGTTAACAACGTACGTTCTGGGACGTGGGTCAAGGTCAGCGTAAGAATTTTAAATTGGCGAAGGAGTCTGAAAATTATTACTTTCTGTAGTAATAGTGAGCATCGGTGGTACATTGGTAGAACGTCGGACTCTCAAGCTGATGACGGAGCGGGATGTAGCTCAAATGGTAGAGTGTCCGCCTATGAACCGGTCGATCGTCGGATCGATCCTTCTCAGTGGACCTATTTGCAGTTTGGGCTATTTTCCTTTCCAGACAGTGGTCCACAACTGGTTCATCAAAGGCCGTGGTATGTGCTTTCCTGTCTGTGTGACGGTGCATATAAAATACACCTTGCTGCTTATCGGAAAGAGTAGCTTATGTGGCGGCAGCGGGTTTCCTCTAAATACATATGACAGAATGACCATATGATTGACGTCCAATAACCGATGATAACATATAAATCAATGTGTTCTAGAGGAGTCGTTAAATAAAACAATCTTTACTTTACTTTTTTGCTAACCTAACCCTAACCTTAAACCTGACCCTATTTTATCATGTATCATTTACTATGAAATGAGGAAACACAATAAAGTTGCAAAATGTTGATTATTTGAGGATTTTACTACTAACCTGGTGGCGGACAGATTATATAACCGTACCGATATATCAAGGCCAATATGAAAACATAATAACATAATAATATAATGCTACACATTGTTTATATTATATAACAACTAACCTCTGCACGCACTCTTTCCGATCTCATGAAGAACAGTCTCAATTTCTGTAAAGTTCGCTAGCAGAAACACGTGAGTACAGTCAGGCGTGGTCACAACCGCTCGCAGTTCCACTTCATTGACGTCACCAACCCCGACTGAGAAAAATACTATCCTATGATCCTTAGCTCGTTTAGCTTCCGCAACTGTAAGATCTGTATCATATGACATTCCGTCTGTTACCAGGACAGCAACTTTGGTAGATTCTTTCCTCATCCCATTATTCTCAGAGAAAATGTCGTCAGTGGCCATTTCGATTGCTGAGAATGTGTTCGTTCCTCCGCCATCGTAGTAAATGTTGTTAATTCCTATAATGACCCCAGCCTCAGTATCATATTTCGTCAACGGGAAGTCCACATACGGAGATGAGCTAAAGCTCACAGTTGCAATGCGCACGCCATCTGGGCGGATTTTCAATCCTTTGACGATGTTTATAAGGAATTTCTGAACTAAAATAAAATTGTCTGAGCCGATACTTCCAGACGTATCTACGATGAAAGCAAGATCCATTTTCGTGCTACATCCATCTGCAAACAATAATATTACAAATACATTTCAAATGACATCGACTTTTCAAATATAAGACACAAACTAAATTACATATTTGTTTGAATTTTAAGGTAAGATGCATTACTGAATAATATGAAATTTGGAAAGTCATTATATAACATACTGGTATCTTGTAGATGTTGTTGTTTTTTTTGTTTGTTTTTTTTGTAGAAAAAAACTTTAATCATGACAATAATATTAAATATAATAATAATTATTATTAAAACATAAATAAATAATTATTAAAATAATTACAATAATAATAATAATAATATGATGACGATGTTGATGATGATGAAGACGAAAAAGAAAGAAAGAAAAGAAAAGTTTATTTTATTTAACAACGCCTCTAGAGCACATTGATTTGTAAAATTGTATCTTATCATCGGCTATTGGACGTCAATCGTATGGTCATTCTGATATATTTATTTAGAGGAAACCCCCTGCCGCCACATAGGCTTATCTTTCCGATAAGCAGGAGGTCTATTATATGCACCGTCCCATAGGCAGGACAGCACATGCCACGGCCTTTGGTTAACCAGTTGTAGACCACTGAATGAAACGGAAAATAGCTCAAACTGTAATTGGGTTCACTGATAAGGAACCGACCGAAGACCGACCGCTTCACAGGCGGATATGCTATTGTTTGACCTACGCCTCCAGTGTCTGATTATACCAGCTATGTACAGTGATAGACATACATACCATCTATGTGAGATTTATTCGTGAACGCGCTCGTTGGCTCGCTCGGGCTGTAGATACGTTGCCATATCAACGCCTGAGTTGTGACGTCACCAGGTATACTGCTTCCGCTTTTGATCTGGATGTAGAGAGACGCGGCCAGTCCGGAGTAAAGCGGTTTGAGCAGGTCGTGCCACGTGACGGAGTTCCAGTCGATTTTGAGTGACGTCATGATTCGATCACACACTTGTTGCATAGATACTGGACATGGTACAGTTGATGCGAACTTAACCTGGTCCACCTAGCAAACATATATAATATGTCTTATGTGTTTTATTATTGTTTATTTACTAACCGCACCCCACTAAGACAATTTCCTCTCATACCACCCCCTAAAAAAAAAACTATTTAAAAAAAAATGATTAAGGATGCACAATTACAGTTTTTACATATATTCAAGGGCAAAAATCAGTACCTGAAAGTGGAGGGGACGGAACACACCCTTATCCAAAAAGAGGGCGGACCATCCCGCTCCCACCCCCACCCCCATCCCCCTTCTCCCACCATTATAGACAACTTGTGTACTTCGATATATTTGCCCTAAGACGACATGGTTTAAAGTGTTACATTGATACAATATAGATAAATACTAGTAAAGATTATTATTTAGGCGTTTTAGTTTTAATTACACTGAAATTTTCAGATTTTCTAAGCAAAAAGTGGGGGGATAATTATACAGGCGTCCCCCCATGTACAAAAAGAGGGGGACTACCCCCGTCCCCTCCCCCCGTGATTTACGCCCATGCATATACTGACAGGGAAAAATGCATTATTTATTTTGTAGCTATATATTTCAAACGTTTTAAATCGGTAAAAAAACCAACATGCAGTGGCACACGTGCTGCAGCTTGACCCAATTTTAACCAAATATTCTTTATACAAAACAAGGAGATAGCTACGTTGTTTGTATAAAAAAATAATACACTTGGTCTACGGATGAAAACATTATATTACCAAAACTTTGTTTTTCCGTCAGTATATTAAATTCACAAACAATGGCAAATTATTCGATCCGTACCAACATAATGATATATTTAACTCAAACATAGAATAAAAATACATGTATAACACAGTACTCATTTTTGGAGGGTCGTTTTAGGTAGTAAATTGTATTTGAATTTAATATGTATTAAGAGGACTGCCACTAATTCCTATATACATAGTGGGATGTAGCTCAAACGGTAACGTGTCCGCCTTTGAACCGGTCGGTCGTCGGATCGATCCTTCTCAGTTGACCCATTTGCAGTTTGGACTATTTTCCTTTCCAAACAGTGGTCCACAACTGCTTTATGAAAGGCCGTGTTATGTGCTGTTCTGCATATTAAAACAAACTTGCTGCCTATCGGAAATAGAAGCCTATGTGGCGGGAGCGGGTTTTCTCTAAAATACATATTTCAGAATGACTATATAATTGAAGTTCTATTACCGATGATAAGATAAAAATCAATGTGATCTAGAGGCGTCGTTAAATAAAACAAACTTAACTTTTTTGTTTTCTTCTGTGCATGTAATTTAGGACGAGCTATTTTAATTTCAATGTGCATATATATATATTTATATATATATATATTTATTTAGTTTTTTTTTTTTTTTTTCTAGAGGACTGCCACTTTCTGCAACTATGAAAAGGTTCATTTGAAACTGAACGATAAGAAGAAGAAGAAAATGACATTGAAAATTAATAGTTTTTCTTTCGTTTCGTGTACCTGCCAGATCCCGCCGTAATAGCCTGTTCTGTATGTCTTCGTCTGAATCCCATAGTCTGACTCGACCTGCGCTAGACGCTGCAGAAACAGCCTGTCCTCGGGGAAGATGCAGTTGTCTCTGATTCTATCAACCACAGCCACGACGACTTCCTTCCCTCGTGCTCCCTCCTGCCGAGTTTGGTCTTGAGTCGCATAGCAATACCAAAGAAAGAAGGCTGCAAGTATGCAAGCGGATAGAAATGATGCAGCCATTTTGCTGGGTGTCCTATCTTCGAATGGACTAGGAAGTACAGATATGATAGAAGTCATAAGTGAAGATCATCCAGTGTCGTAACGCAGGTAACGACAGTTGGTGTGAAGGTGGGGGGGGGGGAGGTTGGAGGGGACGTCGCCAAATCAAGACGGTAGAAATATCACGCTTCTGAAGGCGAAGTAGGAAGATGAGTTTCTGCTATCGTGATAGACGTATACCTTCGAACTTGTTTGTTTAACAACAACCTAGCATGTTTAAAAAAAAAACCCAGTAGCTGTTAGGTGTGAAAGTTAAGTTTGTTTTATTTCACGACACCTCTAGAGCACATTGATTTTTATCTTATCATCGGCTATTGGACGTCAATCATATGGTCATTCTGACATAT
>JAULBS010139318.1:1724-12828 GCA_032355785.1 Symmetromphalus regularis | reverse complement strand
CCCCGTCCTCCCACCCCCCCCGGGATTTACGACCATGCTTATAAGGTAATCAGCTACCGTCACATAGGCTACTCTTACCGATTAGCAGAAAGGGATCTTTTCGCACAGGACTTACCATACCACGGCCTTTGATAAACCAGTTGTGGATCACTGGTTGCACACTGAGCCTTGCGGACACACTCTGGGATGGAGGAGGTATACAGATTAAAAATCCAATGCTTTACCTAAGATTTGATCCCATTTCTTATCAGCCTTGAGTCGGACAGCTTAACCACTGCACCATCGAACTGATAAAATGACACAATCTTATAACAGCCCTCGTACATGTCTTTCAAATTGACGTCACATGACCTTGACAACGGTAGTGAGGGACAGGGGAGTATGTGTATGTTATGATCTGTAAACACCATCCGAGATTTTATACATTTGCATTTAAAAAGCTTAAGGATTCTTCTTAACATTATATGAAATGGTCTCTAATTCATTGCTACTTTCAAAGGAAGTTTTCATTAATGATTGTTGTGTTAGAAACGGTATTTGCGACATATGGTCCACAGAATAAACCTACAGTCGCGATATAGTATTATGGCTTTTTTTTTTAATACAAAAAAGACTTTAGTATTGTAAACTATTTAAGGAAGCTGACCTAGGATCAATTTATTGTCTATAAAATGTTGACAAAATCATACAATTTCCAAATAAATGTTTTCTTTTTCATCGTATAACAATATTTAAATAATAATAATAATAATTGAGAATTGTACGTAGTCGCTTAGCTGCGATAGATGATTGAGCCTCTTAATAGACTCTTTGGTTACCTACCGTGCCAAAAGTAATTAACAGCAAATACTATATTTAAGAATCAGGGACGTTGGAACCAGGGGCGGCAGCCCCCAATAATTTCCATAAATATGTTCCTTATTCATCCTTGAATTATTCACCGGCAAATTCTGATGTTCAGAAACGGGGTCAAGCTCCCCTGCCCCCCCATCTCCCCATCAATGTGAATTTCGTTCCAACGCCCCTGAGGATATGTAGACAATGTGTTATGCATGTAACAGTGTTTTTAAAAGCACCTTTGCTGCTATTCAAAAGAGTAGATTATGTGGTAGTAGAGGATTTCTTCTATAGATCATATTTCTCAAAAATCCATGTATGATTTTGAAATGTGCTGAAGTGTCCCTTTTTTTCTTACTTACGATCGTTTCAAGTTTTCTAGACTCTTGGAATTTTCTTATCTCTACCAGACATATTAGATTATTTCCGCCTCTCTATGAATAACTTCATAAACATTTGAAAATACGCATTATTCCTGTCAGCCATTTGGTGACAAATCGGTCTACAGATTGGAATCGGCTTTGGAAAACAACACAACACAACGTGTGAGAACTTTTAAAATCACGTTCTTCATGTCTATTTAAAACAACGCAATGTCATCTTGGCTTCCCACTCCGATGGTGTAGTCAACGGACCCGGTGGTGTAGTAGTCGGGCTGTCGGACTCACGGTAGGTACCGGGATCAAATCTCAATCGAAGCATAAGATTTCTTTTTTTTTATCGCGATACAGGCTCCGACTACACGTGAGTGCTCCAAAAGGCACAATGGCTAGGTGTCGTCAACATGCACCAACCAGTGATCCAAAACTGGTTTATCAAATGCCGTGGTATGTGACGTCCTGTGTGGAATTTTGTGAAAACACTTTTCAACTGTCCTTGTTTTAAACATATTTTAATGAATATAAAACTATTAAACATGAACAAACCAAGCCAAACATTCAGCTCAAACACATTTAATAGCAAAAGCAATTAGAATGTCAGATATATGTATATAATAGAAATATTTATAAATATTTGATGACTAAAATATATTAATAGGTATAATGTCAAGCATATTAAGCACCCACCACAAATAATCACAAATGTCTGCTATATATACAGGTGACCTTAAGGCAGATCATTTTCTTCTAGATGAACAGACTTAGGTCTATCATCCTCACAACGTCTGAGGTCCTGACTACTGACAAATATAAAAACCCGGACTGCTTACTGCGCCATCCATACGAAAACATTTTTGGTAATATCATGCTTAACAATATTATCAAATCAGATATATTTCCGTTCATTTTAAATTGTGATATACAAAACCTGGCGCATATAATGGGGAAGTTAAACCTTATAACAGTCGCCTCATTTTAAAACTTATAGATAAGTCATCGTGTCAAAGTTTTTTCTTTTAAATTTACGAACACAAATGTTTTCATCTCTTCCTTGATTCATTATTTACATCGATACGGTGAAGGCTGATGCACTGAAAGCCGAATTGTGATTAGAATCTTCTCATGATGCAAAACATCCAATCAAAAAATGTTTTCTCGGCCGGGTTTTTTATTAACTATAATTATCAGTGGTCCCACGGACTCGAGTGAACCCTGACATTGTGAGAACATAGGTCCATCAATAGTGGTGATTTTAGACACAGGTGACTGCTTAATATAGATGATAATATTTACGTGAGTAGGTTTGATTTTATTATCACAGAGCTAAAGATAAATATATTTTATACCGGTAACAGTTTTGATTTAAAATGACTTAATCACAATTATGTTTGTGTCACAAGAATACTTTCATACCCATTACATTATCATACAACATCAATGTATTGCATTTATGGCAAAAAACTAAAAACTGAAACAACACCGGTCCAAGTTTCACAACATTGTAACATTCAGCAATCACAGCCTTTTCTACCATTAAAATCACATATTATTTAAAGGTGTTGCTAAGAAACTTTACAATGAAACATCTTACTCCACCTCACCAAATGAAACATTGGACATCACTTTTTACAGTTGAAAAAGCAGCCCCATTGCATTAATGGGTGTGGGCAAGGGGGCATAATCTGAGGCACCCTTTTTGCAACAGTATATATATTTATTGTGTGTTGTAGGCTTCCTTCAAGTGACTGATGGTGCCCTATTGAGTCACACATACCAATACTTGAATGGCTGTGCCTGCCCTGACAAGGACAGATAAATGGCTTCTTAATCTTTTGTAGTGTGTACACAATGTACAAAAGTATTTCACCTCATAACTTTTCATATATTATATAGTTGCTAGAGTAACAAGAATTGCAGTTTGGAAGTGCAAAAAATAAAATGCCTAAAACTCTTTTTCACTTCATCAAATTTGAACATATAAAATATTTTATTAAAATTTTGTATAATTTTATTTCCAAACTGTTTTCTTTTTTCTCCTACTATCCTCAGAAGAAAACCCACTATCCTCAGAAGAAAAGTTCTTGTTAAAAATAGTGCAACCTTTTGTGAGTATAGTGTATTTTATGGTCATTCTGGTGTTTGTAGGAGCTTCAAGTACTGTTTACAGCAAACACCAAAGGTCCATTGCCTTTAATATTTTAAGAATTACTCTAAACCATTCCAACGACAATGTAGTAAACAATTTTAAAGGGTCATTCACAGCTATCAACATTTTTGGATTCATACAAACTGTATATTTGGGGAGAGGAATGGGGGATGGGGAGAGGAATGGGGAGAGTAATGGCCAGAGTATAAAGTCATACTAAACATTAAACATTAATTCAAATATCTTCCAAAATATCTGAGTCTCAGTGGTAGTACATCATTCTCAAGTTGAAGACTGTGGTTGGAGGCTGCCTCACACTTGACTATGTGTCAAAGTTTATAAATGTTTGACATCCAATACCCGATGATTAATATATCAATGTGCTCTAGTGGTGGGGTTAAACAAAACCACTCTTCCAAAATTTACTTTTTTTATTTTAGTATATACGAACCTGAGGGATGGGAGATATGAAATTTATATTTATACTAGGAAAAGGTAAAGAATTATGAAAAACTTAAATGGAAAGTAAACTGTCAAAACAAAACATATAAAGATTAAAGTTAACATGTGGTCACAGTAAACAGTAGGGGTTTAACGATATGGCCAAAACCGTATTGTAATATACTGTGATATAGCAAACCCACATTGCAATACAGTTTGATTAATTACCAGGATGTGACAAAGTCATATTTTGATACTGTCATACTAATTACTAAACATATCTCGCAAGTCATTTTTATCTTGCAAAATGGCTGGGGGAGGGGGTGTAGGGGAGTAATTAGGGAGGCAGCATTACATAGGGAATATACTGTATGTTGAATAAAATGGACGGATTAGATTTGTCTTCCAGTAAATAAACAGGTAATCAACAAAGATAATTATATATAATTATATCTGAACATAATGAACAATTCTGATTAACTTAAACGAAAATTAAACACATTTCATAATGGATCACAGGCTATACATGTTCAAACAGTGACTAGTGGGACAGAAGAATATATACTAAATATAGATAGCTTTAAAATAAGTTTTGTACAATTAATTCAACTTAAAAAACTATTAAAAAAAACTACTCTTCTTATGAAAAGCATCTATGAACCATGTTTTGTTGACCTAGCACTTTAAGATGATTCTAAATACATATGGTCCTTGTCATCTTTAAAATATAATAGTCGTGTCACAAATGTTAAAGGTAAGAATGTGGCTATTTTTCTCTAGTGAACATTTAAAAATCAAATAAATGGCTTCTTGGCAAGATAAATAATAAAATCTTCAAACAGAAATATCCACGTAAATGAATAGTAAGCCTCAGTGGTTCAGTAGTAGAAGGACATCAGACTCTCAAGCTGAAGACTGCGGTTCAAACCCACTGAAGACTGGCTCACACTTGACTATGTGTCAAAATTACCAAATGTCTGACATCCAATAGCCAATGATCAATAATTCAATGTGCTCTAGTGGTGTTGTTAAAACAAAACAAACATAAATGGACAAAGGTCAAAAAAAGCTTTTTGTTTCTGGTCTGCATACACATCAATTTTGATCTTGCTCATAAATATTAAACTCTTTTCTTTCAGTTGGCCAGTCAGCTTAATATTCCATTCCTTTCTGTATCATCTGTTTGTGGAGCACTAACTACAAGCCCTTTCAGCAGTCTGTATGTAGAGTATTTTTCCTGGTACTTCAAAATAACTAAACACCTACCACCATCCACAAAAAACTGAGTTTCAAACTCAGTTCTGCATGCACGTCGGAAGGGGGGAGGGGGGTACTGGAGGGGCTCTATCCTCCCAATAATTCTGAATCAAGCATAACTTCATATCCACTTGAAATTCAGCCTTTTTGAGGCTACATCTGTTACCCACCCCCACACCCAATGTCTCTGTTAGCCACCCCAATGTTCACCTGCTTCTGCCATGCCTGTTCTGGAGATATCTTCGGACAAGAAATATATAATATTTCTGGAGCCTAAACTGAACTTTTTATGTTACAAATTAAGCAGTTAACATGACATACGGTTTAAAGGAAATCACAATACAAGTAGTTCAAAAGAAATCACAGCAGTTAACACCAGGTTATCAGTAATTTAAAACAAACTATTAAAACATCAACAATAGCTAAACAAATAAAACCAACTACCTGTGATAAACAAAACCTGATTCACATAAAACACAACAAAAACATAGAAAAAATTAGTTTTAAGAGATATTGTCTTCAATTGTGACAAACAAAACAATTTAATTGCTTGTTTTACAAAGCCAGTGTGTATGTAATGCATCATGCATTTCATTTTTTACAGTGGACTAAAAAACAAGTTTCTGCAACTTCAGTCTAAATAACTGCACTCAGACTTTGGTGTAAATCATGCAATTAAATTGATAATCTAAAACAAATTACATGATTATTATAAAATATTATTACATAATTATATGTAATATATACCACTATACATTAAAATTATTATTATTATTATATATTATTAAATATTATATATTAAATATATGTCTGATTGAGCAATTTTTCTATTTTGATTATCAACCTAAAGCATAAACATTTCAAATTATAAATAAATCATAAATTATATATCTATTAAAAAAATAAAAAAATTGATTCAATATTTTTTTGTAAATAATGAGAACATATAACTAATTTTCTACAAAAGTTGTATACATTACGGTAGTTTACATAATGGCACCCAATGTAATTAAATAAAACAGAATATATAATATGAAACACAAAACGGAATGATGAAGACAAACAAAGACTGTCACCCTAAAACCATATGAAACAAACATTGTTTCAACAAAGAAGTGTTACATAAAACATAAATATTTAAAAATGAACTCTAGATGAATAAGTACATTCAAGATACCCAAAATCAGTATGTAACGGGGACGGAAATAGATTTTTAAACAAGTTCCAATTACTGTATATGGCATCAAACAAACGTACAATTTCTTTATTTTTTTTCAATCGAAACATCCATGTGTGTAAAACATACATAAAACATAGAAAAGACTGGTTTTCGAAAACCACTAAAGCCTTCTAAGATGCAATGAAATGGCAAAAGTAACCAAAAGTAACTCATAATTGCTGGACGGATACTATAATGCAGCCTGGCAGATAGTCTAAACAGTTAGACCTCGGCCAATGCGTTATTTTCATCTTTTGTTCTCTTGGCATAGCCCGAAGTCTAAACCTTAAGCAACATTTTGTGTGTCAAACCGTTAACTTCATTTGGCAGTTGAATCGATAAGAGGCCTGATTTTAACGATTTCGTTGGGAAACGTATAAACTATTTAAAAAAACTACCACTCACCTTGTAGAGTAAACCTTGTAAAATCATCCGAACAAATATTTTTATCAATTTTCAATGAATACACATCCTGCACAAAACTTAAATAACATTTTAAAAACTTTGCGCCAACAATGGACGTCGCTTGGATGGGTTTTTATAAAAAACTATAATTGTAGAAATGAAGTTAACGGTCTGACACACAAAATGGCACTTAAGGTTTAGACTTTGGGCTATGCCAAGAGAACAACAGATGAAAATAATGCATTGCCCGAGGTCTAAGTGTTTGGACTATCTGGCTCACCATGACTACATGTCAGAATGTTTGACTTCCAATTGCCAATGATTAATAATTCAATGTGCTCTAGTGGTGTCATTAAACAAAAGTACAAAACAATTTAAATAAAAAAGTGATGGAGTAAGTTTTACAAACACAAGAACAGGGAACTGATTTGTGATGTCACAAGTCTGTAATAACAAAATAAAATCAACCATTGATTATAAACTATACTGACAATAAATATTAACATACAATGAAAAACATCCTACCATTTGTAAAGAAATTAGAATCACTATCTTCTATTTATGACAATAAAGAACAAAATTATGTAAATCTAATTATTAACTGCCTATCAAGAAATTACTAATTAGTAATATGCAACCTAGTGTTCTACTTTTTTAATGGAAAATGTCTAAGGGCTGTGCCATCGGTGCTCACCTTCTAAGAACAACTAGTATCATTGCAATTTTGACAGTGATTTATGAGTGAAGTCCCTCACACATTTGCATAGATATCTTTTGAAGTCTGTCTTGTGCAGAAATATGATGTTTGAACATGATAACAAATTTGTCATTTACTGTAGATTCACACCACATTTCTTATCAGTCAAATGATTAACCAGGATAAATGTACATGTATTTGGAATGATGTTTAATAACATGGAAGATAGTTTTGAAGTGATCTGACTAAGTCTATGGCGGTTTACCAGAATGAAACTAGATCATATAAAGAGGTATATAATTATTTTTTTAAATAATTTATTTTCACATGAAATTATTTTTTTATTATTTTTATCACATCTGAAATAATTTATGAAATTAAATTCCACATGAAATTTGTAATAATTTACTGAAAATTGTTCCTTCCAAAAAAAAGATTCACGAAACAAAATGATGTCAAAATTATTAATTTCACATGAAATTTTAAAAAATATAGTATTCTGCATAAAAACAACTTTAAACATGCTTGTTTACAGCTGTCATAAAAAAGTTAAATAAATTCATCAAACATGTGATATAAAAGAATACATCAATTAACATTATATAGCACATCAGTTACAATGAAGAAAAGATGCAGTTACAAAATTTAAGGAACTCAGTCTTGACGGACTTTTTTCGCATTTGATGTTGAAAAGATTAATACAAAAAGCTTCTAATTATCAAAATAAGCTTAATTATGAAGATGTCCCAGTGAATATTAACAAAATTCATTAAACAAGACAAATATCTACTAACCAAAATATCTATGTAATGGTGTCTTACAAATTATTGATGAATAACATCCACTACCTTTCCATACCTAGAGATAAATAATATTACCAATCACCTGAAATATTGCCTCTATCCATCAAGACAATAAAACTTTATTAAAAGCGTAAGCATTGACTGTGCACTTTTTAACTTGGTGCTATTTTATCATGTTAAAAATTAACAAAAACAAATTATAATCCTTGAATATTTTGTAAGAAAAGATTCCAATATTATAACATTTCAGCATGTGCACGAAGTCTCAGCCTTGAATTTTATAACTCTTATAAGTGTTCTTATAACTGTGTAAATTACAACTCTTTATTTAAATTATATCTCTATATAAAATGTAACTATATAAATCATAACATAAATTATATCTCTTCATAAATTTTAACTCTATATAAATTATAACTCATATAGACTAGATTTTGTATAAATTGTAACTAAGTATTATATAGATTATATTTTAACTCTATATAAATTATAACTCATATAGACAAGATTTGTTATAAATTGTAACTTTATAAGTGTTATATAGACAACATTTATAAATTTTTACAATTAATTCATGTAATATAATATAATTAGTAATAGTAGTATTTCTTCAAGCAATGGTTTTAGTATTTTTTACTTATAATATTTCACAGTAATTTTACATCATGTTTATTTATACATCTAGTTATTATTAAATGTTAACATTTTAAGATTAGTGTACCACTATTTGTGTAGCCTTTAAATAAAGAATAATATGGTATTGTTAAACTATGGTATTGTTACTAGTACCTTGTTTTAAGATTAGTGTACCACTATTTGTGTAGCCTTTAAATAAAGAACCTTGTTTTCTTTATGTAAACTGACTAGCACTTTATTCAGTTTGATTGTTAACCACTTACATTGTAAGCATGATTATTCAAATGTCTTAACAAAGCACCAAATAAAATGGCATGATTACACTATCACACATATCCTCCTGTTACTATGGTTACTGCAAAGAACAGGCCTGCGAGCCCTTTACTGCTTTGTTTTTCTTGAAAGAATCTTCAAAGTACTTTAAATCATGGCCTTGTAGGATTGCTTCAATGTTAGAGATCTGAAAATAGAGAACAAATAAAAAGTAAAGATTTGTTTGTCACCATTTATTGACATTATTAATTCTGTTATCTTTGAATATAATGTACCTATCTAGATCAGGTTGGTTGGTTATATTTATTTTCATGCTTATATCCAATTAAGGTTTGAGCACGCTATGCTGGGCACACAACTCAGCAACTTGAGCTGTCTGTCTAGGACAGAGGTTAGTGTTAGTAGGAGAAACGAAACCTGCTGTCACCACACTAATGTGGTTGTTCAGTGGAAGTGGTATACACCAGGCCCGTACGCAAGGGGGGTGCTACGGGTGTGCACGCACCCCCCTAAATCTGTCAAGGTCCGTAAATGCAAATCTGAATTGACGCTAATTTACTGGAATAACGTTAAAATACATTCGGGCCATCACAAATGCACCCCCCTAAAGAAAATCCTGCGTACAGGCCTGAACACCTACCTACAGACACTTGTGGAGAATTCATTCTAGGTTGGAGCCGATATTGAGATTAAAAATATCTTGCCTCAACTGAGATTTGATCCCAGAACCTACTAGCCAAGAGTTCAATAGTTTAACCACTGTGCACACTACAGGGGCTGGTTTCAAGGTCAGTGGTGGAACATTTATGCTATCAAGACGTTTAGCTGGTAGGTACTGGGATCAAATCTTTGGGATCAGAGTGAGTGATTCACAAGGGTCAATGGGTAGGTTTATGCCACTTACACTGAACAGTGGTCCAGAACTGGTTTATCAAAGCCCATTGTCTATTCTATCAAGCCTGTGGGATGGTGTATGTAAAAGATCCTTAGCTGATTATAGATGAGGGTAGCTATATTAGTATTTTAAATGTGGCTTTCATCTCTACTGCTAGCACTAACCTCAGTCTTTAATTGGATATAAGCACTAATTAGCATTAATATGAGAAGGGGAAAAGATCTTATGTATGTTTATTTACACTGGAATTTTAACAAATAATGATAATGAATAGTAATTATATTTCATGTAATGAAATTGTCACTTTCCACTTTTAAACCCATGGATTAAATTTGGATAAAAAAATTAATTTTACAGAAGGGGTAAAATTTGTATATATGTCCTCGATTGATAGACAAGAATTCAGAGAGAGTGTTATTTCAGAAATACATAAATGCAAAGAGTTTCAGTGAAGAACCATAATTAATAAAATAAATCGTGTACATTAGACTATAATGAAAGTGATCCAAATACTGCACAATATTTCACAGAGACTGTTTAGATACAATACTCATAGGTGTATGGGTGCCCATTTTTTTCAGGGGCGGGGGAGGTGGGCAGGTCAATTTTGGCCTGAATTTAAGGGTTTTAAAAGGGGTTAAAAGAAAATGTCATGTTAATAAGACACTTGCTCCAGCTTTGGGGGGTGGGTGGGATGGGGCATTTGTTTCCCCTGCCCCCGTCTAGTACACTTATGACAATACTCACCAGCACAGTTGTCTGTTTCTTCGACTTAGCTGCATCAATTAACTTTTGCAGCAATTGCTGGATTAAAAAAAATTAATAATAATTAATATTTAAATATATCATATTTATTTCTATAAAAGTATCTTTGTTAGGAGAAGCCATGACATATTTTTCTTTTCTGTCAGTAAATTCCATAATTATATAAACAATAATATTTTAAAATATTGTCTGAGTTGAAACCTGAACATTAGGTCAGTGAAATACCAACCTAAACTACCAAACTAAAGTAATGAACTTTCTCAAATACCAAATTAAAGTAATGAACTTTCTCCAATACCAAACTAAAGTAATGAACTTTCTCCAATACCAAACTAAAGAAATGAACTTTC
>JAULBS010139307.1:0-12829 GCA_032355785.1 Symmetromphalus regularis | reverse complement strand
TGGCGGCAGCGGATTTCCTCTAAATACATATGTCAGAATGACCATATGATTGACGTCCAATAGCCGCTGATAAGATTTAAAAAAAAAATCAATGTGCTGTAGAGGCGTCGTTAAATAAAACTAACTTTACTTTTTTACTCTACTGGTAGAAATCAAAATTTTAATCTCTACTGGTAGGATTGGAAATCCTTCCAGATTTTAATCTCTACCATGACATATACATGAAGAAATAAATTTATGAATATATTCTCACAATCTGCCTCCCATTTCAGTGCTTTACAGACACATGCCTCTGTTCCTGCTGATCAGCGTGTGGAACTAGGTATAGCAGACAATCTTATTAGACTGTCAGTTGGCATCGAAGACTTGGATGATATTATTGAAGACATTGATAAAGCTCTCAAAGTAGCTGTGAGTTATTAATGGAAATAGATACATTGATTTAATAATATTCTTATGTGAGCAAATATCAGTAAGCAAAAGTTAAAGAAGTTATAGAAAAACGTATACATTGAAATAATTGTATATTTTTCGTCCATTGTGCTTTCAAGCATAATTTAATTCAAAACTATTTTTACTATATTGGATGTGTACCTTGCCTCCGACTGACTGAAAAAGAAATGGTTACCACCCATTCTTCCATCATCCTCAACTATACTTGGTCAACATTTTAAAATATAGAAACCTTCTTACTTCATCATTGAGCACAGCATACAGTATATATCACTTCATACTGTTTTGATTAAATGGCAAGACCAGATCCGAGGGGAGTGAACCTCAGTGGTCCAGCACTAGGATGTCAGACTCTCAAGCTGATGACAGTGGTTCAAAACCCATTGGAGGATGGCTCACACTTAACTATGGGTCAAAAGAACCAAATGTTTGACATCCAATAGCCAATGATTAATAAATCAACGTGCTCTAGTAGTGTCCTTAAACAAAACAAAAAAGATCCAATGGGAGTGGGATCCTTGGGGAACCAGTTCTACCCCAAACTTTAAACTTTAAACACTTTTCTTACTTTCTATTTTTGAAAATAAAAACAAAATCATAATTATTTATTCCTATTAAATACTGTTTTTGCCAATATATAATATATACATGTAGGAATAATATTCAGATTAATTCATAGTTATAACACTAGAAAAAAGGTCATAGCTTCTTTGAAATTTAGTGACTTTTCAAATATTTTTCCATTTTATTAATATAATACATAAACCATTTGTCCTATATCTTTGATGAGCTAGTGATTTTTTCAGTTTTATTACTATACTTCTTGGATGTTTAAAGACTCTCGCATGTAGATGTGTCAAACTGAAGAGAAAACAGTCTGATTCTCCAAACAACAAAATGTATTTGATTTTTATTTAAAAAATAAATCTGAATTTGATTTTCATATAAAAGTCTGAAATAAATCATTGTATTTGTTCTTTTTCAGATTCCCTGAATATTCCATTGATTCTAGTATTCCTAGGATTTAAGCTACACAGTTGATAATCTGATATTAAAAATATTCCTCATGTTATATTATACTCAATGGGATACGGTTACGTTTTTTTCCCTTTGTGGTGCACAGTGGGTAAATAAGCAGAAATTGTGTTATTTAAAACCAGTATGGTACACAGGGAATGCTTAAAATTTATTTTATTGTTTGCACTTTGGCTGGTTATAAAGGATAGGTTTAGTAAAATTCTATTATAATTTAACTTATTTTTGTGGAACATACATTGCAATACATTTACAAAATATTTTAATCTCTATTTTAGCTACAATAAAACTTCTAGGTGCATCACAACTCACTTAAACAGTCTAATATATTCATATTTTAAACAATGAAAAGAGGATTTTTCCTCTCTCCCCCACTTCTCCTCCAACCTTGACATCTCCGGTACCAGATTACTTTGATAATATTATGCCATTACACAAAATTAGAGACAACTTTTTCTTATTAAACAAATAATAATGACAAGAATGCTTGTCGAAGTATTTCTTATTAACAAAAAAAAATTAAATTCTTTGGTCATAAGCCTTGATGGATGGGGTTTTCCACATCCCAAATAGTGCCCCACATTTAGTAAATCAGAGACCTTGGTATGTACTGTTTTGTATGTACTGTTCTGTTTGTGGTAAAGTGCATATAAAATATCACTTGCTGCTAATGGGAAAAAGATAACAGGTATTTATGTGTCGGAATTACCAAAGGTTTCATCTCCAATAGCTGATGATTAATAAATCATTGTGTTTTAGCAGTATTGTTGAATAAAAACCAAACATTATTATTATTTAGAGATTTTTATCAAAGTCATTTATTAATGTTTATTCTTACAGCAGTATTTTATAAGAAACTTTATCAGGGAAATTTATTACTCGTCTTTCATTCAGTAAGGAAAATGGTCATAAAACATTTGGTTTGTTTTCCAAATAAATGATGCAAAGTGTAAATATTGAAACATTCCAATAAATATATAAAAAATGGAAAATCAACAATTTTAAAAGGTTTTCATGATTTGAATGTAAGACTGTTGTGTTTTCAATGATATATCGTCCCATTAATGTTTTTATGCCATACTGTTTATTATATAGGCTTTTGTTTTTTCCTTAAATTTTGCATATCTAAGCAGGCAATTTAACATTTATATACAGAGATATTTATATAACAATAATGTGGAATCAGTTTGTATCAAACTGTGACATTAAATGATGAACAGTTTACATAGATGTTGATTGTAATTCATTTTAATCAGTTTGGGATAAAACTTCGTAAGATAATGGAAGAATGGTGATTTGAATAGTTGATTTATTAAGACAATGTTAGTAAATTTAGGATATTTATAGTAGGAATTCTATTTTTTTATATTAACACAAATAGAAATAAAGCACACAAAAAAACCACTTTAAAAAAATTAAATATTTCCTCAACTTTTTATTTAAAATTTTTGCAAGGACTACCAATTCAGCTATTTTGAACTTCAAAAATTATTTCAGAAGACAAATTGAAAGCTCATTAAACAAGATCATTTGAGAAATAAAAACATGTTATAACAGAATAACATATAATAAAAAGTCCGTCTTTTTGTAGCAATGAAGACCATTTAGTATGGTCATTATCAAGTTTAAAAACGCTAGTGCCAAAATATTCAGTGTAAAGTTTTAAATTGAAAATAGCTAAAATGGTATTCCTCATAAAAATTAAAAATAAAGTTATGAAAACTGTTCTGCAAATGTATTAATGTTTTAAAAAGTGGTTGTTTTTCTGTGTTTTATTACTAAAACGTTAAATTACCGGACATCCAATAATAATATACCTTTAAGATAAAAGTACTTATTTTGAAAATATTCTCATCTGTGATTTTATCAATAAAACATAATATATACCATTATTGTCTGTTTTTATACTACTACCTAGGGATTGCATTCGACAGTGTCTTTTTTATCTTAATTTTTTTAATATAATTTTGTGTTAAGACTTAATTCGAGCTTTACAAGCATAGCAGTTGTTGTAAAGAGAATGTGTGACAAAGGTGCAGAAGGTTGTCAGATTTGTCAAATTGAGAGGCCCTAAGCTGTAACTTGCTTAGCTTATGCCTAAATCTGGCACTACCTATGACAGTGTCAAAATTATTATAACACCTTTGCTGGAGCCCCTAGATTTTGAAGGCCTAGACTTCAGCCTGCCAAGCACTAATTGTAACAGAATGTTTACATTTATTTCTATAATTTTCCTTCTGAAAAGGTAAGAACTATTCTGAAATTTTAGTCAAGAGAAAAATTCTCTCGGTATAAAATATTTTACAAATAAAAACTATACTTTGATGGTTTGCTTAGTAAACTTTCCGTTGCTAAACACTAAATCCAAGAATTTATATAATTTTATATATCAGATATAAATGTTACAGATTTTATTTATTTAGCAATTACTAAAATATATATGACTGTGCTTGGAGATGCATTCATGATGTCATAATATTATAGATCAGCAGTTGTGGATCTAGGGGGCCCCTGTGGGCCCAGCCCCTCTAAACTTTGTGATTTAAAATACAAGTAACATTTAAAAAAAAGTATTATAATTTATTTAATTTAAAAAAATGTTGTTTAACGTTAAAGAATCCAAGGAATCGCCATCATATTATTGGGGACCTTCCTAAATGGATTTTCTGTATATGCCACTGATCATTCTTGTACAACATAATAAATACGAGGATATACCTACCGTTAGTGTTTAACTAATGCCCAAAAAAAGGAAATGTTACTAAAATCAACAATCTGTCACAATATTACATTAGTAAATGAGGACCTGGTGAACTATCCAAATGGCACAAGCTGGAATGTCTGCATCCTCATGTATTTGATAATGCAAACACAATAAGTTATTTTAATCTCTTCTTATCCTTTATTACAAATACTACATTGATTTATTTATTTTACCTAAATATTACACTTTAAGTGCGTTTTTTTTTCTTTTCATTTTTTTAATACATCTTTTCATTAATCAAATTCTGCGTTGTATGTTTTACTTTTGGGTTTGGTTTTAGTGTGCACCTTTAAGATTCAATGACTAGTCTTTGATTATGATGCTAGTCTAATTCAATTTGATTAGTCTTTTATTGGACTTTTTATTAAATATTTAATTGAAATGAATTATTTTTTGAATTATACAATTAAATATTTTTATTGCATAAACAGTCCAACAAAGGATTATAATTAAACTGAATTAAATTGAATTATATAGGCTAGTAGCATAGTAAAGGACCATAACAACTTTTAGTGTATTTAGTTTCCAGTGTTTGTCAATATTTTTATGAGGGTGTATCAGTGTTCGTCAACAGTTGAAAAGATGTTTTGATGTGTCAGTGTCAAGCATTTCTAATAGTCTTTGCATTCTTCATAACAATGTTTTAAGAAACTTGCATTCATTATTATAATGTGGTGATGAATACAGTTGCCTTTATTGTACATTGGTACTAATGAGAACCTGACGAACAAACCATCCAGATGCTGTGATGTAGTGCTAACAGACTTGTGCTTGGTAGGTTTTGGGATCAAATCTCAGTCATGGCATGGCATTTTTAATATCAGCTCCAACTCAGGGTGAGTGTCCTGCAAGGCTCAGTAGATAGGTGTATACTACTTACACTGACCAGTGGTCCACAATTGGTTCATCAAAGCACGTGGTATGGTATATGATATCCTGTCTGGGATAGTACATATAAAAGATCTCTTGCTGCTTATCGATAAGAGTAAAGGCATTAGTGTGGGGCAGCGGGTTTCATCTTTCCTACTAACACTAACCTTTGTCCTGGACAGATAGCACAGGAATACGAGTTGGTGTGCCATGGACAGCCTTAATTGGATATAAGTACAAAAGGAAAAGGTGGTGAGGAAGAAAAGGTGTGATGAGAGAGGGTATGACCCTCCTGTTATCCCCTCGGGCTATACTAGTGGCCAGATATTGTTAGCTAGGATGTCATACACCAGGCATGTATTTGATAACACAAACACAATGAAAATGTTATTTTGATGGCTCTTTTCCTTCATTACATTTACAGATCACAAATACTTCAATAAAACACTAAATCCACTATCACCACAAGATACATGTATCTTGAAGAAATGTTTATTCTCAAAGACAAACAACAGTGAAGGATTCCAACTCCCCCCACCCCCATCCCCTCTCAAAAATATAAAAAAATAAACGAAAAATTTATTAAAGGTAATTATTTTTATTGTAATTTGCTGACATTCATGGCAATCTTTCAAAATTTGAATTTTACCAGTGATATATGGAATGGCCAGTAAAATGAATATTTGTGACAGTATTACCAACAAGAATGTAAAGAAATCAAATCTAACACCGATAAAGGTTATTTACAATTAGCAACATTTTTCCACTATAATTGAAATTAACATAATATTTGTCTCATTCCATGAAAATAGATGTTGGTATTTTCACTGAAAAACAAACAAATGATCTGTGTCATATCATTAAAAAGAGGAATAAACACTTGACCAAACATCATTTGATTTTACTTAAAAGGAAAGTTGCATTTTTTCTAACTCGCCCAGAATACGTTTACATATAGTCTAACAGAAAATCTAGCAAAAGCTTCAAGTAATGTTTATAAATCTCAACCCATGACCAACAACAGATGGGGTGGGGGGCAGCTAACTACATTAATTATGTACCCTGCCTGCAGGATATGTTTATATATTCAGGTGCAAATGACACTAATATTCAGACATAATAATTTTAATTTTATTACTCTCATTTCATCCATTTTAAATTAAGATCACTATGAAATGAACAGCAGTTGCAATAAAAGAGATGTTTTGGTTTCAGCAGATGATAATTTGAAGTGATATTTGTATTATAGGAATATTTTGTATAGTGCTGTAGACTAATGGACTGGTAGAAATGCTGGAAAATTTGTAAAATTTGGTTAATGATCATTCAGCATTTTTTTCTGATAAAACAACAACTTCTTGTTTAAATTATGAATATCAATTTCAGCCATTCATTTGCATTTGATTGAAATGCTCTGGAATGTAATGCACTTGCTTTGTTTCAATTCCAATTAATGCACTTGCTTTTAGTTGTTATAATGTCACTGTTATGCCAACACATTGTCTTGACACACATATCACATAAAATCATCCGAGTCATTGCCATCACCACACTCCTGAAACACAAATAGGAAACTTCAGTTAACCATATGTCATTAAGAACAAGGAGAAAATAAAAATGACCTCCTTAAGACAGTAAATTCAAAGTTTATTTTCAACATTAAAGCACAGAATGACTGGAAATATACAAACAGGTATTTTTTTAACCAATCATAACAGCAGTAAATAAGACAGAAAAAAAGAAATAAAAGTTATTAATTTAATCCAACATTTCAAATGTATGCAAATTAAATTAAAAGTACTATACAGGAATGGTAAGAGAACTCCAATGAAATTGTCTGATGATGCACCCCATCATTCCCAATTCATAATGAATAAAAAAAAATGTATAATATATTTGTTATAATAAAAAGAAACGCAAATACCTGATTTGATGTCATATTTTCTTCCCTCATTAAAGTTGAATAAGATCTGAAAATATCAAAATTGAAATCAAACAGTTATGGAAAATGTCAGTGATTTGTAACTCCAGGCAGAAATGCATTTCAGCCTATTTAAAAAATGTGTTGCTAGTGGGAAAAAGCAAATCTGTTTTATTATTTTAATTTTTTAAATGATAATAAGTTCATCTGAACTAGTAAATAATTTCTCTGTTTTGTCACTATATTAACATGATACAAATCTTTCACTAAGTCTTACAAACTATTTTAGCAAGTATTTTTTTCACACCGTTCTGAGATCCAGCCTCTATTCGAGACAGGATTCTATTTTTTTGTCATTCATAATTTTTTACCACAATGGTAATTTCAAAAAAATAATAACAATATCGATGGTCTATCCCACTTTCTTTTCTTTGGAGACTGATATTGAAGAATATTTTTTTCTGAGGTTATTAAACGAGTTGCCATTTATTATCAAATTTTCATCAACCACACCCACCCCCTCTCCCCCACCAACAAAATAAAATTGAAGAATAATATTAATTAAACAAATTTTATAATTAACAAAAGCAGGAAACTTTAGGTAATAAATGCCAATTAACTTTTTAGAATTAAAATTTCCAGATAGCAGAAACAGACCTTTATTTCAGGCAGGCATCTATTTAATGTCGGCCTCCAATTTTTTCGTGATGCTCTGAGACGTGACCTCTAATCAAGGTAGGCTTCTATTGAAGTATTTAAACAAGATAACAAAGAGTCGAATTTCAACAAGGCATTGAGGCATTTGTCATGCCGCCCTGTCCCTTTTCAGCAATGCTCTCTCAATTTCACTTCTAATGAAGGCAAATATTGCTGTGCCCCATAGGAAATTCACAATTGCCATTGTGCCCCTAAAGTGTCCTCAAAATTGTCTTGATGCTCTCTTGATTCCTAGAATCCAAGGCAATAATCACCATACCCCCAAAACACTGAAGATCGACCCTGGAGATAATATTATTAATCATCTGTAGTATTTTTCTTATTTCTTTCTTATATAATAGATTATGATTTACAGTACATGAATACCTTAATTCTGCTTGTTCTTTTCTTCTTTTTTCTTCTTCTTTTTCTTTTTGTTTTATTTCCTGTTCTTTCGTCCTCACAGCCTCCCTTTCTATTCGGTCCCTCTCTTCTCTCTCACCACGTAAATCTGGAAACTTTTCATCTTTTGTTCTATTTAGTCTATTCACAATTTCATTTATTCTTTTTTCTACTCTGACTTTTCTAACCTGAAAATACAATTTACTCTTATTTTACATAAAGCTCTCACATTTTTTATATCTTCGAATATTTTAAGTTTAATAATAAATAAATGATATATATATTATCAAAACTGAAACTTAGTTCATTGCTAGCTTTACACAACATATTTTATAACTAGGTGCATAAACTATTCAATACTAAATCTACTATAGCATTTCCTCAAACAATTTACACTAATTTCATTAAATTCTTTTGATATTTGATAATTATATTTTTGTTGATTGCAGAAACACTAGTTTAAAAGGATTAATTTAAATCCATATAAAAAAAATTAACACACACAAATATGTAACAACAACAATCCAAGTTTCGTGAGTTTTTGCGAGTTAATAAAACCAACAAGACAAAAATATAATTTTGTTGAGGACAGATTTTGGATTAGACATATTTTATTTTAACTAGTCCTTAACATGTGTCAAATAAGAATATAAATCAAACCTCCTTGTCTTTAAAAAACCCGACTTGACCAACATCCATGTTACCAGTTTTCTTTAAATTGGACCATGGTGTATATACTACATCTATATTATTCATTTTGTTACCTAAAATAAGAAGAACATTTACAACCCTATAATATTTACTATTTGAAATCCAATAATCAACCTAAATAATTTATTAGTACATATAAAATGTTTTGTTTTTCAATCTTAATGGTTACTTCAATGATTAATTTAAATTTGTATAATTATAAGCTTTGACCCACTCATTCCCAATCCCCATCCTGTACGTGAATTGGAAAATGTTAATAACAGTGAATGACTACCAAACAAGGTTCTTATTCTTAACATTATTTACTGTATACAGTATGATAGTCAAAGAAGAATAGTTCTTGTTTCAGTATATCATCTAACTGGTGGAAAGCAGTTAAAAAGTTTAAGAAATATTTCTACTTGCATGGAGGACAAACCATCTAGAATAGTTGGTTGTGCCCACAAAAATATCATTAGTCATTTGAATACCCTGTATACTGTTTGCTTTGACAAGTTGTGCACAGTCGTCAATCACAGTTTGTTGAAGATCATCAAGAGATTCACCCTAAACAAAAGAAAAACATTCAATACACAAAAGTTAAAACCCAACACATATATTTACTCAACATATTTTGTAGTGCTAGTAAAACCCAAATATATTTTTAAACATTATGTAAGATTCAAACATTCTTCAAAATAAATGTACAATTAAAAATACAATAGGTACATGAAAAACTAATTCACCTAAATCATTGTAAATGTTGGTTAAATTTATTTTCATAGATGCCTAATAATACTTTGGGTATGTATTTTTATTTAGAAAATTAAGAATTGTGCTGATGGCATACAATGTTCATATGAACTGGTAAAGAAAGGCATAGAGCTCTACAATTCCCAAATGTCTGACATCCAAATCCATGTGCTCTAGTGGCGTTATTAAAAAAAGAAGCTATCTGTCTGCAATGTATTCAATCAAATATACATTCCACCCCCACTAATAAAAAAATAAAACATTACAAAATTTAACAGATGTGTTGTTCACAGTGTCATATTTAACATCGATTAATGAATACAGATCTTAACAAGTGAGCCAGCAACTGTTAAAAATAAGTAATAATTGAAAGACTTCTAGAACAGTCTACTTAACTTACAGGATGCAATCTCAAGTAGACATGAGCTGAAGATACTTTATCAACATGAAACCTGTAAAATAAACAGAAACAGCTGTACATTTTTATAAATTAAATTCAACAGGAAGATATATTATTGTATAATTGTCTTTCTACCAAACATGTTATGCACATTTGTCTTCAGATGAAAAGAGTACACTCTCAGTTACATGAATACCAAATAATACTGTGGAATAAAGTCATTTATTGGTAGGAAAATATATTAAATATTATAACACCTGCAATTCAGAAAATGTCCACGGCAAAATAGATGCTGCGGAGAACTAGTGTCCATGGCATTTTCCATGCCAATTTTAATGTAAGGTACACTTTATTTTTAATAATAATAAAAAAGTGCTGTGGAAAATGAAAAACTCTATAGCATAGCCGATTGCCACGGGCAATTTCAGGGGTTGATATTATAGGGAAATTCTTAAAGAGTAATTGATAGCTTGCTGAGATATGTCACAATTTTTGGTGGACTCAAATAGGGACAATATTATTGACTTTAAATTAATAAGAATTGACTTACTATTATACATATTATTTCTACACCAATTATATATTTGAAACCAAGATTAAAACGTTTTTTAAAATGTGTATGAAATAGCATATTGATGGCCATTCAGTCTGACATGGTATTTAGAACTGCATTACAGACAATGCTGGTAATGTGTTTAAAGCAGCTTGGTATAGGTGGACACATACCACACAAAGACCCTAAGTATTATATTGGACAACACCATTAACAGTACACCAAAGCATTAAGGGCTGTATTAGTAAAGGTGTTTTAATGATAAAACATATTATAAGTATTACAGCTATCATACATAAAACATGTTTTATCTTTAAAACACATAAAAATGGCACTAATAGTTTCAAATGAGACGGTTAACTGAACAATGCAAAAATTTAAACAGTAAACTTTAATTAATCTTAATCCATTCTAATATTAATTATTCCCCCCCCCCCCCCATATAAATGCTACAAATTTTCTGAGGATGAAATACTGTTTATTATATTTTATCCCTCTAAATCATATAAATATTACACATTTTCTGAGGACGAAATAATGCCTAGAGTTTCAGAGGTCAACTACTATCAGGTTGATTATGTAGGTGCATACAAACATGTACTAACCATACATCTTCAGGCCATCCCCATCTGATTAAGTCTTCATCTGTAACAGAAAATTATCACAACAGGGTGAATATACAACTTACAAGGGTGAAAGGTTAAAATACATAATGAACTGTTGACTAAAAACCCCAAGCACATAGTATTTGTGACATTGATCTAGAGAAAAAATCATTTTTTGTAAAGCATTTTTTAAATATGGTCTTTCTCAGGAACATGTATGCAAGCCTATGACCTGCCACTGGCTGGAATGGGAGAAGGGATTATCCCATATCCCACTCACTAACTAATGTATCCCACTTCATGAAGATATGTAAGTTCACAATAACATACCAATGTATGCCGTACTTACTTTCATGTTTGTCGAATCCCATATACAGACTGTATGAGGGAGACACAACTAAAAAGAAAAAATGCTTTAGTCTAAGAAACATTCACAAAGGTACATATACATTGTACATGTATACATATAATCACATTAATGCATGTATTCTAAAATACCCAATTTTTGTCCTCTTTCAAAATACATCACATTTTACTTTGGGGTACTCTGTAACACAATAACAATGAAAGTCTTGAGATCACAATAAATGTAATGTTAATACCAAGTCTTAATCAAAGAAAGGTTAAAAAAATTTAAATCTTAAAACTAACATATCTCTGTTTAGTCTGTAAATTTACACGAACATAATTTTGGCAGGAACATTTTGAAGTTGGCAATGAATAATATACGCCCGGTCATACTAACGAGTGCCCAGAAAATAAATATGACTGCATGTTACCTGAAGTTTCTTGTGTGTGTGTGTGTGTGTATATATATATATATATATATATATATACTCTTATAAGGTACACTCTCATAAAGAAAGACAAAAAAAGAAGGTACCATCTCTTACGAAAATGCGAATAAAAGAGAAAAATAGAAGTCTTTCAGTCTAAAAATGTTCATTTGACAACATTGTATCAGGACCTTAGAATGTCAGGGATTGAGAGTTATTTCCCTTCTTCCACCCAGCAGAACGCATGATATTCTAAGATCCTGATACAGTGTTGTCAAATGAACATTTTTAGACTGAAATACTTCTATTTTTCTCTTTTTTTCACATTTTCGTAAGAGATGGTACCTGAGAAGAGTATATATGCAAGAAACAACAGGTAACACACAGTCATTTATACCTGGGCACTAATATTTTTTCTTCTAGTCACTCATTAGTATAACCCATGTACACCACAGTTTTTTTCACTCAGACTCTGACTTTAAATTTAATGACCATCCCAGCATCATTTTTCAAACAATCTAAAAAGGTTTTTTTGATGGGGTTTATACAGAACCCTAAAACTGACCCTAACCTTATCCTAACCTTATGCTGGAACGGTCGGATCTTTTGGTTTATTATTCATTTATATACTAACTGAACTAAAATAATTTTGTTATTAATTTTGTAACCAAATTATAAGTAAGCCCCTAGGCATGTAGTCTATTTTTAAATGATTAGAAGCAGACGGAGTTGGTTTCTAGGTACCCCCTAAATTTATATTAATTACAGTGCAGAGTCCTCTTTTTATGGCCCATAACAATTATGCCAGGATATCTACTAAGAACGACAAAATATATAAATAAATGTTTACTAATCTTATCAAGTGGCCTTTTATCATTATTTTACATATATCTGAAAGGAAGCACAAAGTT
>JAULBS010139296.1:0-12830 GCA_032355785.1 Symmetromphalus regularis | reverse complement strand
CCCCCCCCCCCCCCCCCCAAAAATCAAGGTTATACTGTATAATGTTTCAGAATGCAAACTGGCATCAAATTTCTGGATGACACCAAAGCATTTGCAGTGATGCTCTGTAGAATGTTTACATTTACTGTTATATTGGGTTCCCATACTCTGACCTGATTCTAAGATGACACAAGATAAAAAGTGCAGTACCCTCAAACATTAAACTTCAAGACCTGCCAAAAAATACATATTGTCTGGGGCGTACCCAGCCATTTTTGATGTGAATTCAAAATTTACAGTCAAGCACCAAAGGTGCGAGCATTGATGGGGAGTCTTGGGTCTCAACCCCACGTTTGTGAAACCTAGATGTCATATAGTGCAGTCTGGCGACTTTGAGAACTAATTTTACACCTATAAATAAACATGGAAATCGCAAGTTTTAATGCGGCAGTTTGTAAAATACCTGAACTATAGCTATCATCAGTGCATTGTCTAAGTTGCATCTCATTTTAAAGTATCTTTAGCTGGGTCTGGGTATGAAAAGGAGTACATCAGTCTACATATTTTCCGAGGATTTTTTAAAACTTTTTTTTTAAAACAAATAATGTGGATGCTACTGCATACTTGCATATAGGCAGGTACATGCCTGATAGTCTGTGAACAAGTGTCATCATGTGAAATACTTGAATTAGATATTTTCATAATCCTCGTTTCCATAACATTATTTAATACAGTGTTATAAGCATTTTAATTAACTAATTGCTCATCTCCAGCTAATATCACAAAGTTGTAATGTGTTATTAAATGGAAAATCTTGCAATGTCTATTAGAAACAAAAATCTTTCAACGAATGAAGAGATAGAGTCATATGTTAAGTTTCTTATCTTGAATAATCTGTTGGCACACAACATTTAATAATTTACTGAAGTCTACACATATCAGGATGCTTGTCAAGTGTTAGATAAAATTTTCATGATAAAACCAGCAACATCTGTTTTTCATTTAGATCTAACATTTTATTCCTTGTTTTACGGTGGTATTCAATAACACTTGATGATTTAAATGCTTGAAATGTAGTCAGTAGTTGTCAAACTGATTATATTTTTATCACATGTTTTAGGTGTTGTTGTTTTTTCTCAGTTCCAGTCAGTTACTGTTTATTTATTTTAAATAGGTTATTAACAAGTTTTCATCACTCAGTTTGTGGGTGTCCTTCTTTCTTTTTTCTCCTCAATAGCAGTCAGTTTCAATTTGTTTATTTTAAACTTTTGAAAAGGTTATTAATGCATTTTCATCTCATTTTGTGGGAGATTTTTTTGTTTTTTTAATCCCCTCAGTACCAATCAGTTTCAGTTTGTTTATTTTAAACTTTTAAAAGGTTAATACATTTTCTTATCACCTTTTATTTTCTTATCATCTTTTTTTTTCTTATCACCCTTTTTGATTTTATAATTTAATTTTTTTTTAATATTTCTTGATACCAGTGAGTTTCAATTTATTTATTTTGAACGGGTTAATACATTTTCATTTCCTGTTTGTGGGAAACCACTTATAAAAGATGTCATGCTTCTGTTTGGAAAGAGTAGCAGGTTTCCTCTGACGACCACGAGTCGCAACCACGATGAGTGAAATATATTAAGAATGGTTTGCATTGTAAATATACAGTCAAACCTGCCCATGTGGCCACCTGTATTAAACGGCCACCAGTGTTAAAGGTTCACCTTTATTTTCTCCCAAATCAGCTAATTTAGTACAATTTAACCTGTATTAAGCAGCCACCTGTTTTAAGAGGTCACATTTTCTTACTTCCTTGGGTGGCTGCTTAAGACAGGTTTGATTGTAAATGGTTACAAGCACGTGAGTGAAAATCAGACTTTGTAAATGCAGTCCTGTATGTTTGACACTCAGTAGCTGCTGAATAAACAAAATGCCAGGGTTCCGCAGTCATTAAAAACCTGGAAAAGTTTTGAAACTGGCAAAATATTTTTCAAGGCCCTTGAAATGTTTTTCAAATTTTGGTTAAAACTGAAATGTCTAGGATTTTTTTTTTTTTTCTGCGTCAGCTAAGGTTTTTTTTTTATCATGCTTATCAGAGTGCAAGCGATCACTTCTTATGATGCATTATGTCCTTTGAAAACTATGTTTTTCAACTTTGAAAGTCTGATTTTTCCCTCCCTAAAGAGTATAAACCCTGTCTTTTTATGCAGATACAACATTCAGTTTTTCAAGATTTCAGTTTTAGCTCATGGCAGTGATACATCTGTACATTTTTACAGATTTTTGAGTAAAAAGATCATTAAAGTTTTTGAAATGTTATCAACAATTCATGAAAAAGTTTTGAAATTTGATTCTTGGAATTCTTCAAGAATCCTGAAATGCTGGCATGTCACTAAGCAAACAATTCTTTTCTTTTTTATGAGTGCAATAATATGACTATTTAATGAAAGCAGTTTCTTGGAGCTCCATAACTGATATGTTTCTAAAATGTTGTTTTTTTATTTTTTATTTTTCAGAAGTCCAGGTGTTTCCAAAAAATTTGTGTTAAGCAAAGAAGAAGAATTACAAAAACGTCCAAGATTTTCCAGTGTTATAAAACAACCATCATTAGCTGGTGGATATAAACCACAATCTTAGTTATCAGCACCTCTTTAGATGTTTTTATTTAACTAATAAGCAAGGGCGACAATGGCTTCATGGAAGTGGGAGGATGGAGAGGGGGTGGAGGCCCCCACACTGCCCATTAAAAAAAGAAATACAAGGTTTTTGAAATGATAAGTGTTACATTTATATCCTAAAGAGAAATATTGGAAAAGATTATTATTACTCATATGGCTCAACATAGATTGGTACATATCAAAGTGTTACGTCCTAGTACTACGTCACTCTGGTACGTAATACTTTTGACATCATATTATTTCGCATAGTTTGTTTACAAAAAAGGAAAATGATTGATTTAATTTTTGTTGTAGTTTGTTTTTTTATTCAAATTTAACTTAAAATTGATAATGGATAATAAATAGGATATTAAACTTGCTTCCATTTCACATCATGTTCGTGTCCCTTGTGAAATAATTTTCATTGTCACTCGCTGAAGCTCGTGACAACTGAAAATTATTTCACTCGGTACATAAACGTGATAAGAAATGGAAACTCTTTAATATCCTATAATTATTGAGGCATTTTAATTTCAATTTTTTTTGAAGAAAAAAGTGGGTTGGGGGGGATAATTATAATTTTATTGGCATCCCTCCTGTACAAAAAGTGGGGGGATATGTCCTCCCATCACCCCAGTATTGACACCCCTGTTAATAAGTGCAAACACCTGTCTAGTGGGTCAGAGGAAAGTCTCTGTTACATAATGTAGCTGTGTTCTTGGGATCCGATTGTAGTTGGTAGAATGACCATAGTAATTCTGTACAACATTAAATAGAGAAACTTTATATACAGTGGTGAGGTTGGTTAAGCTGTAGAATTAGCATTAGGACTGTATAACAATTATGTAACATAAAATCAGAAATGCTTTGGCATATATAATTATATTTAATATAAAAATATAATGTATATTATGAGGATTTCTTCATTCCCTATCATTCCTTGTTGGACCATTGAATTATTTCCCATTCCTGTCACTGGTCCACTACTGGTATATCAAAGACTGTGATATGTACTGTCCTTTCAAATCAAAAGTAGATTATGGTGGCAGTGGGTTTCTTTTGTAGACAACATTTTGTAAATACAATTGTTTATATCTGACAGCAAATAGTCATTAATTAAATAATGTAATGGTATATTGTTAAAAATTAATTTTTCAATCATTTTTAAACTGTGTGGAGAAAAAACCTGCAAACAATGAGCTTGTATGTGCAGTGCAGTGCAGTCCCACTTGTTCTAAAATTAATTTATACTATTCCAATTTCCAGAGAAAATCCTCCAATTCAAACATTCCGTGAACAAAGTGTTCATTATGATAAAACAGGAGTATTTGGCATTTTTTAAATATTTTTATGTTAATCATTTTTTTAAAGTATTATTTTTTAATGACAACTCTAGAGCACATTGATTTATTACCGGTAATCATCGACTATTGGATGTCGGACATTTGGTAATTTCAACACATAGTCCAATTGTGAGTCAGCTTCCAATGAGTTTTGAACCGCATTCTTCAGCTTGAAAGTCTCATGCTATATGACAGGACCATTGAGGCTCACATTAAATAACTATAAACCTTACATAAATTTAGATAGTTAAATTTTATTTACATTTTCAGTTTCATCTTGATTACATTCCTTGCATGTAGTGATGTTAGACATTTTGTTTAAAGCGTGTTGTGTATGGCAAACATTGCTATTTTTATTTTATAATCTATAATTTATTTTGTCCAGTATGTGACCTGGCACAGTGATGTTAGACATTTTGTTTAAAGCTTGTTGTGTATGGCAAACGTTGCTATTTTTATTTTATAATCCATAATTTATTTTGTCCAGTATATGAGTAGAATATGTGACCTGGCACAGTGATGTTAGACATTTTGTTTAAAGCTTCTTTGTATGGCAAACATTGCTATTTTTATTCTATAATCCATAATTTATTTTGTCCAGTATATGAGTAGAATATGTGACCTGGCACAGCAAAATGAATTGAAAGTTGAACATGTAGATTTCTCAGTAAATGAAAATTAAGTCAGAAGGCTGAAATGTTTTTAACTGTTTTTCCTCGTTTTTACATAACTAGGTATGTCTTTTAAGGGCTCAAGGCATTAATTTCATGAAAAAAACACATTGAAATGCTCTAAAATAGACGGTTTGTAAAAGGCAAATAGCTCAAGAATCATTTGATCTAAAACAGAGCAGAACTTCACTAAATATCTCAGAGATGAGCAACATAGAGCAATGATTTCAGTAGCGTATCCAGGTGGACAGGAAGCACTCCACACACCCTTTTTAAATTATTTTTTTACCTTTTACTGATTGGAAGGACGTGAAAATAAAATTAAAATATTCTCCTTTTCTATTCACTCATCACTTTTGGACCCTCCCTTTCAGAAATCCACATTTGGACCCCCCCTTTCAGAAATCCTGCACCAGTCCTTGATTTATACATCATTATGATCATCCCCTATCTGATTATTTGAAAATATCAATTAAAACAATTTGGTCACTGTGACTCATTTTTGCATATTGGGTCACATATTTGTTAAACTACAGGGGCATTGGAGCCGGGGGTGCGGGCTGCTATAAATATGTTCTTATTCATTGTTAAATTATTCATCGGCAAATTCTGATGTTCAGAAACAGGATCATCCCGCCCCCCCCCCCCATCCACCCAATATGAATTTCATTCCAATGCTCCTGTACTGTGAATGTCTGTTAGCATGTAGAATTTGATACTTTGTTAATTAGTTTAGATTATGTACACATTGTGGTTTTATTTGTTTATGTTAAGTTCAGCTGTGATATATTTCAATCAGATGTTTATTTACATACATATTTTACTGCAACTTTTGTTAATTGTTATTTATCACATCACAGTATATTTCTATCATTGTTTAATATGTTTTTGTATCAGTTATGTTTTGTATGTTTTATCAAATCTTAGAAACAGGGTGACTCCAGCAACCCCTGCAGTTAAGAAAATATCCACAGCAAAATAAATGCTGTAGAGAAATAGTGTCCATGGCATTTTCCATGTCAATTTTAGCATTCACATGTTTCCAACTCTGAGTTTGATAATTAGAAAAAAAATTATAAAAATTTAGTACGCAGCAAAACAGTGTTGCTGAGAATGAGAAACTCCACGGCAATCTTCATGCATACACACATATATTGCTTTAAAAGAAAAATTGATAAATAAATTAATCCTTATTAACAAGAAGACATCTCATATTATTCATGGATGACCTCTCATTCCATAATACTCACTTGACCAAAAGGCAGCTGACAGGGAAACACAGGTTGTTTGTCTTACATGGGATACATGTGTGGTTACGCCAGGACAGGAGAAGTTGTGTCATTGTACTTTTAGACCTGAAAATAATCTGTCCATATCAATGTCCTGAAATTTAATTATAGGAATGAGATTTCTCCTCTAGATTTCTTTTGCATATGAAATAACATTCCACCCATAGGGGTGCATCCAGAAGATCTCTTTCCAGAGATATGCACTATTATTGGGACTAATTTACAAAGTTAAAACAGAAAAATGTGTGATTGGTAGGGAGGCATATGCTCCAGTGCCATCCCTCTGGATAGCCCCAACCTGGAATAATTTATTCATGGAACATCATTAGGAGGCATAAAGACTAGGTGAGTGAGTGAGTGAGTGAGTGAGTGAGTGAGTGAGTGAGTGAATGAGTTGAGTATTCTAATTATTGATTAGTTTTGAATATAATTTATTTTTACAGAAAATATATATGCATCTTTTGTCAAGAACTTCATATTTGTTAATAAAACATTCCTCTATAAGTTTTTTGTTGCTGTAATTATATTTTGTAAAAGAGTTTGTAAATACAAATACTGAAAACTGTTCAGGTTTCGTATTAAAATTCAATGCCATTACATATATATTATGAACTGACCATAGAAATTGGTTGGTTGGTTGTATTTATTTTCGTGCTTATATCCAACTAAGGTTCAAGCACACTCTCCTGGGCTCAAAGCTCAGCTTCCTGTTAGTGTTAGTAGGAGACACGAAACCCACTACTGGGATATTGTATATGCACTATCTCACAGACAGGATAGCACATAACCACAGCCTGATAAATCAGTTGTGAACCATTGGTCGGTATAAGTGGTATACATCTGCCCACTGAGCATTGCGAAACACTCATTCTGAGTTGGAGATGGGATCCAGATTAAAACTATCATGCCTCAGCTGAGATTTGATCCCCATACCTAGCAGTGACGAGACCGATAGCTTAACCACTGTGCCACCAGGACTGGTTAAAAAAAACTTGTTAAATCTGCTGACAATTTGTGTCGGATCTGGGATGAGCTACATACATTGATCTTTCACAGACATTTCTGGCCATCAGTGGGTTGTTTGGAATGTATTAAACGTGTTAATGAAAAACACACCATGGGTTCAGCTTCACACAGAGAATCCATTCTGATTTAAAACATGTTTTTATTGCTTTGATTTGATGCTACGTATCAAAACAAAATGTACCTTGAAAAAGAAAGTGTTTAATGATGTGATGCATTTGAAACATCATCTGTAAATACACTACATGTATATATAATCCATTCTCACGGGGACATTTAAGAATAAACATTTTATTGTTTACATTTGTACCAAAACTGCTCATATTATTTTCAGTTTCGTTAGGAAAAATAGTCTCTACTGTGGTACGGAAACGCGAAGTGGGCAGTAGTTGTTAAGAGATAATTCATTTTTATTTCGGCACATTCATGTTTTATTCCATTTGAAACACCATCTGTAAATAAACTATATATAATCCATTCTTAAGGCGAGATTTAAGAATAAACATTTTACTGTTTACATTTGTACCAAAACTGCTCGTGCTATTTTCAGTCTCGTTATGAAAAAATAGTCACTTTTTGTGGTTTGAAAACGCGAAGTGAGTGGTAGCTGTCAAGAGATAATTAATGTTTTACTTCAGCTCATTCATTGTTTTATTCCATTTGGAACACAGTTTGGGACTTGTGTTTTTTTAGTGTGTTTAATCGAGTACGTCAAATTTTCAACTCACAAAATATACGTTTAAAAAAGTATTAAACAAAATTAAAATATGCAAAACAAATTAAAAATGACGTGACTATCCACTTATGAATAACTGAACATTGTTTGTACCTATACTATAAGCTTTTGTCTATGTACCCCTTGGACCTGTATTCAGCCAGGGCTGGATGTATATGGGGGGCAATTGCCTTGTGCTCCCCTGCTAGAGGGGTCCCCCCAAACTAAGGACTTATATATATTTTTTTTTAAATGTAATGATTATAAAATTAGTTCTATTCATTCATGTTCATTTTAATTACTATGTTGAGGGCCCCCCGAACCTGAAATTCCTCAGCCCCCGCCCCCCCCTCCCCTCCTACCAGCTTTAAATTCGTCCATGTATGCAGTGATATATTTTGAACCTAACAGTTTTTGGTTGGGATGGATATGGTACCGACACCATCATAGACATTAACCAGTCAGTGATACCATGTAAAGTTCCTAAAGCTGTCGTAATCTGGGTAATCATAAAACGTGTAACGATGAAACTGCAAACATAAACAACGTATAACGATGGTGCCAGGACAGTCATAAGTGTCGTATCACGATAAACCAGCAGCTGCATCTTACGTTTACGTTTGTACCCACATAGTCGTTCTCCTGGCAATTGCACTCAAAGCAAGCTTTTAAGCAGAAAGTTGAAAAGTGTCGAGTGATACTCTGGAAATTACAGTGTTTTCCGTCTTGTCTCTGATAGGGTGTAATTCCATTCATGGAAAAAGAGATAGTGTCAGGCAGAAGATTGCACTCTTTGTTCAGAACGTAAAGTCTATAATCGCGTCGCTACATGGGGTGAAGGTGAAGTCAAGTAACTGATTTCCATAGGAATAAATCAGGTGCACCGGAACTTATTTAACGTTGGCACTAAAGGATCAGAACACTGGGAAAAGATCATCCAGGTTGAGGACTCTTTATCGGCCAATGTAAACTCATATTTTTTTTTCATTTTCATTGAGTCCTGGTGTAGGCTGGGGATGTTGGAAGTGGTTATGATGGTAGTGGTGATGATCATGATGTCAGTTTGCTTGTACAGATGTTGATCGCACCATATTTATGTTTGTATAAAATAGTTGTATAAATCTTGTGAAATTTGGTTGTATATATTCTTTGATTTGAACTAAACAGTAAAAGAAATGAAAATGTTTGTTCAGATCCAAATTAGACAAAAAAATTCATTCATGATAACCGTTAATTGAAATAACGCTTTACATTCCTCTGTACTTTTATTCAATCAGACATTGCAAATTAAATTTGCATTTCTTTTGCTGTTCAGTATATATACAATATTCGGCAAAAAATGATAAATTCTAGTGTGTGTATATATGTGTGTGTGTGCGTGCGTGCGTGTGTTTTCCAATGTATTTAAATTGCAATATAAACAATTTCTGTATTTAAAAAAATATATATTTATCTTCCTGCCATGGAATTACAACTCGCTGTTATAATTTAAACCAGTTCCATGAATTTAGCTTATTGACACGATATTCTCTGATTGAGTTTTCTAACGCATCCTTCTAGAATATTTAGCAATCAGTTTATTCTGACAAGCGGATCTGTTTCGTTTCGCAGACAAGCAGGTTAGACATGTTTTTATTCAGTCCAGCAGTAGTTTGCTGGACTAAATGATGGCTTTGAGTGAAGAAGTGGACAACTTGGCATTCGTATAGAGCTAAACGAATCTGCAAGGATGCTGTAAACAATTACTAACGTTTCAAATCCCTCCATGCTTATCATGGGCTTCTGTACAAAATTAATAGAAAGCGACTGATTTGCGCAAAATACTTAATAATTTTATTTTTTATTGATTGGAAGTTTGTATATATAGGAAAAGAAAAGAAAAATTTAATGGTCTGCACGTACTATTAATATTTTTATAAGCAGTACCATACCAACCCATGGCCGGGCCCTAGGCTTTGAGGTACTTCGAGTCCCTATCTGGTAACAGTACCTCGGTAAAAAAATTGACAGGCCCCTAGTACCTGTAGGGCCCCTAGGCTTCAGCCTAGTCAACTTATGGATAACATGGCACTGTTTATATGCGGTTCTCTTGTGTCATAGTTAAAGTAATTGTGATAAATAGTTTAGACTTACGTAATTGTCATGTATTGTTTTAGAAAGAGAATTGTGAGAATTTTAGACAAGAAATTGTGATAATTTAGATATGGGTATTGTTAAGACTAAAACTGCTTATTCATGCAAACTGAATGTGTATGATATAAATACCCCCCCCCCAAAAAAAAGGGACATGTGATTGAAAATTCAACGAGTTCGAGATAGTGAAGAGAGAGAGAGAGAGACGGGGGGGGGGGGGGGGGGGGGTAAGAAGGAGGAGAAAAAAGAGAGAGAGAGGGAGATGGAAGGGGGTAATGTTTACAATGTACACACTTTTTAATCTATGACATACAAATCCACTTTAGCAAAGTTAACTATATACATTGTACGTTCATTGAACTATTAATTTTAAGTCTACTCAAACCACTAGATCAGACTTAATAAAATCCATACACATATCACACTGAACTTGTAAAACTCAAAACAGTATGCAGAGGTATCACCAAGTAGGTACCAGCACACGTTTACATTGACAATGTCAGTGTGTCACTGTTACAAACCACTATGCTTTAAAAATATGTCTATTAAAGATAATTACATTTTTGTGACGTTTATCTTGGTCTTAACGGAATTATATCTCGAGATGAAAACACATTACACTTATTAATGATAAAAAAAAAAATGGACAAGCAAAAAAAAGCTAACACTACTGTGGAAAAATTAAATTACATGAACAAAAACAATTCAATTAACTTTATTATAAAAGTATTTCGCTTATGGACAGAATACAAAATTCATAAAAATTTACAATAACAAAATTACGTCAGAAATGATACATGAAGATATATGAATATTTGACATCGTTTTCGCTTGTAAATCTGAAACGGAAACATAGTAAGTTAAATTACTATCAAGGTATTAAGCACAACATATATAATAAAGCAATTTAAGTTATATTTGATTTAGAATAGATGTATTACATAATAGCCAATTATCTGCGTAATTTGGCTTCATTAAAACAAAAGTAGCTGAGTAATTGTTTAATATTTTATAAATTTAGCAGAATCCTGCTGCCGCCATTAGCAGCCAATTAGCAGCAAGTGATCTTTCATGTGAACTTTCCAACAGACAGGACTGCACATACCTCTGACTTTGAAAAAACAGTTGTGGACCACTAGTCGGCGCAAGTGGCATACACCTTCCCATTGATCGTCTAGACAAGAATGCGCGTGTAAGGTTGCTTTCATAAACACAGCGTGCGATGTACAAGGAAATAATAGAATCATCATCATCATCAAAGTAAAGTTTGTTTTATTTAAAGCCGCCTCTAGAGCACATTGATTTTTATCTTATCGGCTATTGGACGTCAATCATATGGTCATTCTGACATATTTATTTAAAGGAAACCTGCAGCCGCCACATTGGCTACTCTTTCCGATAAACAGCAAGGGGTCTTTTATATACACTTTCCCACAGATCAACAGGACATACCACGGCATTTGATTTACCAGTTGTGGACCACTGGTTGGAACAGAAAATAACCCAAACTGCAAATGGGTCTGCTGAGATAACCATCATTATCATGCTCAGACTAAATGTTTTAAAATAGGTATGTTGATTAGTCGAATTAATACCAACGTCCAGACGGTAAATAACTGCTTAATAAGATGCCATAGCTCTAAATGATTTAGATAAACGGGAAACAAACTGAGGTCAACTCGTGTTTGTAATGAGAGCTCTAACTTAGTCTAGACGTTAAGATTACCACGAAATAAATGTCGTTCATAATTTAAATAGTTATGCATATCTCTGTACTATCTTCTACATGTATTTCAAGGAGAACGTATTTATTTATTTTTTTAAATGTTTTTTCTTATTATTATTTAACGACACCTCTAGAGCACATTGATTTTAATCCTATCATCGGCTCTTGGGTGTCAATCATATGGTTATTCTGACATTTATTTAGAGGAAACCTGCTGCCGCCACATAGGCTACTCTTTCTGATAAGCAGAAAGGAGTCTTTTATATGCATTGTCCCACGGACAGGACAACACATACCACTGCCTTTGATGAACAACTGGCAGGAATGGGAAATGATCCATATATATTTGTTTTTTTAACTGATCCTAAAATAAAAACGACCTTGTACAAACATGAATTTTAATCTTCACGTTTACAGGTTCCAATTATGTGTCAGAGAAAGTTCGCTAGCTTTAGAAACTCAGACAAAACATTTAGGTAATCGTTATTCTGGTAATTTTGGTTGGGCTTCATTTTTAAACAAGTAAATTGCTTTTTCGTCTTCATCTGTATATACTTAGTCTCGTGATTCTTTTTCTCCGACATTTGCAGTTTGGGCTATTTTCCATTCCAACTAGTGGTTCACAACTGGTTCATCAAAGGCCGTGGTATGTGCTGTCCTATGGGACAGTGCATATAAAAGACCCCTCGCTGCTTATCGGAAAGAGTAGCATATGTGACGGCAGTTGGTTTCCTCTAAACATATGACATCCAATAGCCGATGATCAGATAAAAATCAATGTGCTCTAGAGGAGTATTTAAATAAAACAAATTTTACTTTTTACTGTTTCTCCGCTGTTTCCTCTGTGCTTGTAGCCAAACCAGACCCATTAAGTTCGAACCTGGAGCTAAAGTAAATTTGTTTTATTTAATGACGCCTCTAGAGCACATTGACTTTTATCTTATCATCGGCTATTTATTGGACGTCATACATAATATGGTCATTCTGACATTTTTCTTTAGAGGAAACCCGCTTCCGCCATATTGGCTACTCTTTCCGATAAGCAGCAAGGGGTCTTTTATATGAACTTTCCCACAGACAGGACAGCACATACCACGGGCATTGATGAACCAGTTGTGCAACACTGGTTGGAACGGAAAATAGCCCAAACTACCGGCCTCCGTGGCGCAGTGGTTAAGCTATCGGACTCGAGGCTGGTAGGTACTGAGATCAAATCTCACTCGAGGCATGGGATTTTTAATCTCAGTATCGGCTCCAACCCAGAGTGAGTGCTCCGCAAGGCTCAGTGGGTAGGTGT